>VXAA01000406.1:792610-885459 GCA_013399115.1 Anseranas semipalmata
GGGGGGGGGGTGATATTGCAAGGAATATCAGGATAAAGGAGCATTTGCAAAACAGGGAATAGGTTGCTGCAGGGTGGCAGCAGGAAGGGCTTGGGCCGGGGCAGGGAGGCATCGGGTGGGACGGAGACACGGGACCGCCGCGATGCTGCCTGCGCTGCACCCCCCGCAGCAGCCCGCTCCGTGCTCGCCTCGCGCCGGGTTATCTTTGGATGGCCCCGAGCTGCGCGGAGAGGCCGGGCTTGGAAAGCCCTCAGCCCTCGTGCTCGCTGCCCTCCGCCAGCAGTCATGGGATCGTGTTGTTTGGGGAATTTCTGCCACGGCCGGGGTGAGCAACGCGGGGATGACTCTTGCCGTGCTGCCGGCGGTGGAGGCGAGCCGCTTCCTCTCGGCGCTGCAGCCCTCGCGCCCCGTGGTGCGGCAGATGGGGAAGCGACACGGGGCCGTCAGCACGTTGCTGCGGGGACTTCCAGAGGAAATCTGTGCAAGGGAAGCAAGGCTTGCTTCCCGGTGTCCGGCTTGTCCCTGGAAATCACCAGTCCTCCCTTCAGTTGTCTTGCTGGGCAGAGTTTCGCCCGGGTTGTCTTTCCCGTTGAGGTGAGCAAGAAGCCGCTGCCTCATGACAAGCGGAGAGGCGCCGTTGTGAGGTGCAACCTGTGGCTGCAGCTTCCAAGTGCACCTCCAGGGGACTTGATCTCGGGTGGGCCTCAGGTGTTGTAAGGGAGAAGGGCAGGATGGTGCTGGAGCGCGCTGAGCACCACAGCCTCTCCCTGCGCCCTTGCATCTGGGAGCGGAGAATTGGGCATCCTGGGAGCTGTAGTGCAGAGCCCGTGCACCTTTGTTAGCTTGCCATCTGCTCCTCGTTTACAAACCAGGCACTGCCTTAGGGCCTCCTTAGGGTCTGGTGTGGCCCCTGTGGGCTGACCCGGTTTTGGGTGCCTCCGGGTTATTTCTTTGGTGGTGGGTCTTCGAGCAGCCCCTTGTGGAGGTGGCTCAGGAAGGGTCTCGGTGGCTTGGGAGGACCCGCGTGTGCCTGCAGCCACCTTGTTTGATGGGGATGGTGCCCATCTCCTTCCACTGCCGTGCCGAGGCTTTTCAAGGCAGGCTGGGTTCCTGGCGTGGCTTGGAGAGGTACGGCACGGGGCACGGGGGCCTTCCCAGCCCGCCCGGGGTGGGTTGCTGAAGAGCCCCTTCCTATGAGGTTGTGGCACCGCCGGTTTATTGCAGGCGCCGCTCTTGCAGCGGGCAGGCTTTCTTGCCACTGCCGTTGCTTTGCTCTGGGCGCTCTGGTTGTGCTCCTGCAGAAGGCGGGAGCATCCCGTCCCGCTGTTAGCGGGATCTTTCCTGCCACCAGGGTTTAAATCCAGGTGCCCTCAAGGCGGGCACGGCTGTGTGACCGCTGCGTCAGGCCGGGAGCCCCTTGCCGCCGGCTGAGCGCTCGCTTTCAGAGGACGTGTCTTTGTGTAGCTCTGGCTGTCCAGTTGCCGCTGTGATCCCTTTAGCTCCTTCCCTGTCCTGAAACCAGATGGCCTTGGGTGCGAACGCGGCAGGGCCCGTCCCTGCCGGGAATCTGCTCCCCCCTGCAGCGCGCGCTCTCTGCAGCTTGTTTATCCTCTCCCACGGAAGGCACAGCTGAACTGGCCCCGTGTTCGGTTTCCTTGGCTTCTCCGCTTTAATAATAATAATAAAAATAAAACAAATAAACTCTTCGTGCTGAGTGGGTCGTCCCTATCCGCGCACAAACGCCCGCTCCTCGCTTCTCCTCCTGGCGAGGATCAGGGCTCCCCCGCAGCCCCCGCTGCTGCATTCGCAGCCCGCCTTCGGTCTGGGCGGCGTGACCCCAAAGTGGGTGCTGGGGGGCTGGGGCTGAGCTCCGGGCAGGGCAGCGGGGGGGCAAGGGACGGGGGCAGCAGGAGGAAGCCTCTGGCTGGGGCTTTGCAGGAATTTCCCCCTCGCCTGCTGGCTCTGGGCTGGGAACTCGCTGGGAACTCGCGTCTCTTCTCCCTTGCTGCCTGGGGCAGCACCGGTGCTTTCTCTGCTGCTTCATTTGCTTCCAAGGAATGATTTTTTTTCTTCCCCTCTGCGTTTTAAAAGCAAAATCTCTTCCCATCGTAAAAAGCCCCCTGCTTTCTTCCTCTCCCCCCTTCCCCCAGCTGTGCCGCGAGTCAATAATTATCCCCTCCGGGTTGGCAGGGAGCATAGGGCATCTGCTAGTCATGTGCTGGGTATTTTGGCGGATGGCTGCTTTGCTGGCTGCCGAATTAGCGCCGGGGGCTGCCGCAGAGGAGGGGTGCGGACCTGGGGGGGCAGGAAGGGCTCCTGCGGCGGGGCTGTGCCCGGCCGCTCACCCGGTCCTCGGTGGTGGAGGCTGGCCGCCTGCTCTGGGAGCGTCTGCTGACCTCGGCTTGTCTCTTCCGGACTCGTGGAGGTCCCCGTGAGGCTGTGTGGGTGCCTGGAGGGGGCCAAGGCCCCCCGAGAGCCGTACCCCGGTGCGGGCAGGGCTGGGCTGATGGCTGGGGCGCGGCAGTGGGGTGTCTTGTGAGTGGAAGCTGGGCTGCTGCTTTCCAAACGATCGCTCCGTGCTCTGCTCTCGGGGCAGGCGTGCGGGCGGCTGAAGCAGAGGAGAGCTTCTCCTGGCCTCCAGGAGCCCAGCTGCGGGTATGGGGACTGCACTCCCGAATTCGGGGGGGCTTTGCTGCCCTGCATGGGGCTGGCGTCGCATACGTGCAAACAAACCTGCCCCAAACTGATTACCCCAGATCCGTGCCTCGGCCCCTTGCGTACGGGCAGCGCCAAGCAGGCATCACCCAGCGGAGCTCGGGCTCCACGTGAGCCTGCAGGGAGAAGGCGCAAGGCTCCCTGCCCCGTGTTTGTCCCCGTCCCCGCCGGCCACGCGGCTCCTTTCACATCGCCTCCGCTTAGCGCTAAGGCAGCTTAAGCAGCTCCGGGCTCAAAAGGGGCCCATTGTGTCCGCGCGCGTGAAATCCGCCTCCCGGGGCGCGCGGGAGGGCTCGGCTCCCCTCGTGACCCTCCTGTCCCCCCCTGTCCTTGCACAGGAGGAGGTGTGCTGGCCCCGCTCCTGGCTGCCCTCCGTGGGGGCAGGTTTGGTCTCCGCCGCGCCTTGCGGCCCCCTTTGGGGGGATGGCTCCCGCTGAAGGTGCCGTGGGGGGTGTTCGATGCTTGATGCCCCCTGGGGCAGATGCTGGAGCATCCCTGCGGCAGCCCACCTGCCTACACTGCAGGGACAGCCCTCCTGGGGGGCATATGGCATTTTGGGGGTGCTGCGGGGCAGGACCCCCCAGCCCAGCTGGATCGGTGAGCACGATGGAGCTGGGGAAGGCAGCTGGCCGTGCCGCACAAGGGCCTTTTGTTCCTGCTGCCTCTTCCCCCTGCCCTCTCTCTCTCTCTGTCCCCGTCCCGTCCCCTGGGGACCCCACTCCCCCTCCCCGCCGTCCGTGCAGCTCCCCGGGGCTTCTGCACGTTCCCCGGTGGGGAGATGGGCGCCTGGGAGCCTGCGTCCGCGTTCCTCCCCAGTCAATAGCGATAATTTTATTGGCATGACAAGGTAGCCGACGGTTGCCAAAGTGAATCCATCAAATACCTCTCGGCAGCTCCCAGCCCCCTCGAGAGCTCTCGGCGGGGCCGTTAAGTGCCGGCTGTTTTAATCAAGGTGGAGGCGGCGGCGCTGCCCTGGTAAGAGGATGGGGAGAGGGCAGGGGGCGCGGAGCCTCCCCGTGCCCCCGCTCGTGGCGGGGAGCGCGCGACGTCGCCCCGCTCCCGCTCAGGAGGAAGGGGCCCCGCTGGCCCGCGTCGGGCTTTGTTGAGCTCCGAACAGGATGTCTCATTGTTGGAGGAAACAATTAGAAATTCATCGTGAACCGCCGGCCTCTGGGACCGGCCGGGGCGGCAGCTGCCAGCTCCGTCCTCGGGTGACTCCGGGGAGGGACCCTCTGGGTTTGGGCTCCTGCCTTGTGCAGGACGGGGCTGAGCCCCCGCTGCGGCTTCTCCAGGGATGCTCTGGCCGTGCACACGCAGCCTCGGGGAGGGAGAGGAGGTGGGGGGGGCTCCTTCCCCAGCCCCTGGTGCCCCGGGCTCTTTGACTCGAGCCATAACTTTTCTTTTTCCCCCCCATCTGCTTTGCAGTCAGCACAAAGCCGGCAGGTGACGAGACGGGAGAGAGGAGCCGGGCTTGCTGCCAGGCAGGGACGCGGCCGCGAGCCCGGCTCAGACCTTCCCCGCAGAAAGCGCTGACTCCGCGCGTCTCCCTGGCTCCGCGGCCCCCATCCATCAGCGCGCTCCGGCCGTCGCCGGGTGTACGGTAGCATCGCGCCGGGCCGCACCTGGGCACCCTCCGCAAGGTGACTTTGGGAGTCTCCGGGGAGCAGCACGTTGCAGAAGCCAGGAGGAGGTCTTGGGATGTGACCGTCCCCAGCGTTCCTGGTCCCTTCTGCGTTTCCCCTTGCTGAGACCCTGCGTGTGGGGATGGGGATGTATGGCTCGGTGTGCACGGCCAGGAGTGAGCCCATAGGCTTCGTCTGGCTGACGAAGCACGAAGCTGCTGAGCATCTCTGTGCATCTCCCTGCCCAGCGCCGGGCCCCCTGGCTCGGGGCTGTGGCCGCCTGGCCCCCCCTTGCTGGGAAGAGCAGGGCAGGTCGCTTGCTGGGGACCTCAGCAGTGGCCCCCGTGGGGACAGGGCAGGGTGGAAAGCCACCCCGTTGAGATGGAAATGAGCTGGGAGGCCCCGGCGGTGTGGAGGCCCTCCTGTTGGAGCCGTTATGCCTATTCACAGGCTTGAACACTGGCTAATTTTGACTTTTCAGGTGGGAGAATAGCCTCGGCCTCCCACGAAAGGCAGCGGAGAAAAGGGAGGGCAGGGGGCGTGAGCTGCGGGCAGGGGGGCAGTGCCGGTATCCAGCCTGCCTTTGTGCAGCCCCAGGAGCCGGCTCAATGGGGCCTGAGGAATTTGCACTGGTCCAGTGGCCCACTGGAGGAGGGGGATGCTGGAGGCGGCTGCCCCGGCTCCTTGGCTTCGGGGCAGCGTGTGGGGTTCTGCCCCGTCTCTTATTTAATTGGGAGCTGGAGGAGGTGAGCGGTCCTGGGCTTTCAGGCTGGGTGCTGGGCAGCTTTCCATCGGGAAGCTGTCCCGGAGGGCAGCCAGCCACGGCGAGGGGAGGAAGGAGGTCTGGCGTGGCACCGGGATGCTGTGGCCGTGGTGGGGAAAGGCCGGCATCCTGCGCTTGTGGCCAGCCAGGGCTGTGTCGGCGTCAGCAGGGGCTGAGCCAGTTTCGATGTCTGGGTCCCTGCGTGTGCCAGCGCTGTCTCGGGGAGAGGTGTGACAGCTGGGTAAGTCATCTGTCCCCAGTCCCACTGGGCTGACCTCCCTGGTCCTCCTCTCTGGAATGGGAGGAAAAGCTGTCACAAATCACGATGGAGGTGGAGGCACAGGGCAGCACATGGGGACAGGGGACAGGGACCCCGTCAGCCCCACGGTGGCCACCGGAGCCCGTTGTCCATCTCCAGGCATTGCGGTACGTGGGGTTTGTTCAGTGCCGCTGCAGGTCCAGGCAGGGTGCTGGGCACGGTGCTGAGCTGCGGGCGGCTCGGGATGAGCCGCTGCTCGGCCTCCGCTGTCCCTTGCCCTTGGTAATTATGGGCTGTGCCGTTCTGAAACGGAGCGGGGAAAGGATGCTAATTGCCAGGCTGGTGGTGGCAGGGAAGGAACAGCAGCAGGAAGGTGTCCTGTGGGATCAGCACCCATTTCATGGGGTGAAAGAGGAAAACAGGAGCCGGGGCGGGCGGCGGGGTGGTCGGGAGGGTGCAAACAGCCCAGAGCTCCGCTCGGCAAAGGGCAGAGCGATGCCAGGGTTGGGACGTGCCGCCCGCACTGGGAGAGGAGTCCCCCAGCCTCGGGAGGTGTGGGTGGGTGCTAATCCTGGCTCAGGCGGCGAGGAGGATAACGCTTGGCGTTTTACATGATGGCGCTTGACGACGGAACGGGTTTGATGGGTTCTCGCCTTAATCCCTTGGTTGGCCGCGGTTGCAGGGCTGGCAGCGAGCCGCAGGGGCAGGAGGGGTGAAAAAGCCCCAGAATCCACGCGTGCACCGCAGGTACCACCTCCTCTTCCCATCCCCTTTCTCCCCAGAATGGAAACTTCGCCTCCTTGCCTTTTTCCTTCATTTTTCCTTTCTCCTTCCTGCACCCTTCCCAGGCGCTTCCAAGCTTTGGAATTTACCTGAGCTCCCTCTCCTTAGCACTGTGCTGGGGTTGGGAGCGGAGAGGCGGAGAGGACCGCGGTCACGCCGAGTGGGGCTGCGGGGGGACCCCGCGGGGTGGGAAGGGCAGAGGGAGCACCCCGGTTTGGGCTTTGGCTTGGGGGGCTCAGGGGCCCCCCGGGCAGCCGGCGTTGCGGCAGAGCTGTCCTCGGCACCTCCCCGCTCCTTGTGCGCGCACGGACCGGCCGCCGTCACGGAGCATCCCCGTGGCAGCGAGAGCGATTGTCTGCATGGGAGGCGATAGCGGGAAAGTTTTATTTAATGGATGCTTAGTTCTTTGAACGCAATTTAGCAGCTGGATGTAAGGACGAGAGCCAGCAGCATGTGACAGGCTGCCTCTCCGCAGAGCGAGAATAGGCCGTGGGGAGCAACCCTGCGGGGCCAAGCTGGAGAACCTGATGGCGCTTTAATTTCCCTGCACTTGGTGCTCTCGAGGACAGCGTCCGTGGGTCGTCCCGTGCCGGGGCGCGTGGCACGGCGGGGAGCTGGTGCTGGGGGAGCATCGTCCCCCGCGGCAATCCCCGGGAGAGCGGAAGAAGCAACGCCAGGCTGAAAAAGCCCGTGTGTTTTTTATTAGCTACAACCGTAATGATGTATTCTGGATTGCTCTCCTACGTTGATAAAATTACCAGACCTCGAACAAAGAGGAAAAAAAAAAGTCTCTCTGACCTTGAAGCTGTTGGTTCACTCGTCTTCATTTCATTCCCCTCAGCTGGGGATACGGGTCAGTTTTGGGTGCTATTTATAGTCCGCTTGGCTTGACGCTGTTCTTCACAAAGCAAAAGGTTGTCACCTTTGTTTCTGATACTGCAGAGAGGAGCTGCTCAAGGGAGAAGGAAGAATAAACGAGAAATTTTTCTCAGTGCTCCCCTTCGCGGCAAAGCTTTGCGATCTGAAAAGCCCCAAACCTGCGTGCAGATTTCCTCGAGCAAACGTAGCTGGGGTTGGTGCTCCCCAGCGCTGGCCACCGCTGTCGGAGCCCTTACTGGATGCAGAACGGTGAGGCTTCCCGGGCCGGGCAGTGGGGCTTGCCTTTCCGCATCTGGCACGCTCGGCTTTGGTTGAAATAACGTGTTAGCCTAATTCTTGCCCTGTCCCTCCCCGTAAGGAAGAGGGGCTGTGTTATCACCTCCGCTGGAGCCGCCTGCCCGGAGGAGTCGGACCGCAGGAGTGGCATCACCTGCCCGCGCCTGCATCCCCCTCCTCCGGCCTCGTTTGTAATTGACAGACTCGTTGAAACAACAAATGTTGCCGTAATTTAATTTTCAGACAAACAATAGTCCGGGGACAATGTTAAATTCATGAAACTGGCTTAATGTGATGAAATTTAATGAAGCAATTTGTGTGCTATCCTGGGCACCAGCGCTGCGCAGGCCCGTGGCTCCGCGCGGCTTCCCCCTGCTCTGCCGTCCTCCGGCAGCCCCGAGCACCCCTCGGCCGCAGGGGAGCGAGCGTGCGGGGACAGCTTCGTTTGGGGCACTGGGGGTGCCGCTGCATCCCCCCGAGGGGTCCCTCTCTGGGCTCTGAGCCGGGGGAAAGGCGCTGTGCGGAAACGGGGGGGGTTTGTCCTGCTGCTGCCCGGGCTGGGCTTGCTCCTGGGGCGCAGCGCTCCCCTCCTGCCCCCCGACACTGCTGCGGTGTGGGTCCAGAGCCGGTGTCCGAGCGTCGGGGCTTGTCTGGGAGGGGAAAGGCCAGGGAATGGCCCAGGCAAATGGCTCCTGGAGGCTCTGCTGCTGATCTCCAGCTGCTTCATGGAGACCTCTTGTCCCGGCTGGCCCCCAGGGAGGCTCCGGTGCTGCTCGGCAAGGGAGGGCAGCAGGCAGAGCACAGCGGCGGGAGAGGAGCCCTTTTTCCCTGCCCTGGCTCTGCATCCTGGGCTGGGGGCCCAGAGACCCGCTGCAGCTCCTCCTCGGGGCGGGGAGACCCCTGCAGATGTGGTCTCATCTCCCCCAGCCCCTGCTTTGGGGTGCCAGACCGAAGCCTCAGGTGCCCGGGCGCTCCATCTCCCACGCGTGCAGCACTGGCTCATCCCAACAGCAGTTGCCCGCAGGAACATCCTGGGCTTGCGTCAGCCACGGGGCTTTTAACTTCTGGTGTTTCCTTTTGTAGCAAGAGTTCGTAGCAGTGCTTCACGGGGAGAGCACAGCTCGGCTTGGGGAGGGCTACGGTTTGTAAAGCAGCTGAGAAGAGGCGGTTTGGGGGCGAAGAGCCCCGCTGCTCGCTCCAGAGGTGGACGGGCTTTGTGCCACCTCGCCGGAGTCCCTCGGGCACCCTGACACCAGTATTGCTTACACTTCTGCCACGTCCCCAGAGAGGTTTCTCCGCTGTTTCCTTCCCCTTGGTGATTGGCAGAAGCCCGTGGATCTTAATTATGTTCCGGCATCCGCAGAGCGAGCCTCGTGCTGCCTGCAGCTGCAGGCTTAATGCTCGCAAAGCTGCTGCCTCGCTCGGCAGGCTGCTGAGGCCGGACGATTGAGAGGCTTTGCCTCCGCTTGCGTTTTCGGGGGCACCGTGGTGTCCTTCCCGCTGCGACGGCTGGGCGTGGGGTGCTGAGCAGCCCCCTGCCCGGACCTCTGGAGCCGTGTGGGTGGGAGCTGCTGAAGGGACGACATTAAATTAAATTTTGTTCTCAACAGGGGTGCTCGTGGGCACGTTTGAGGTCAGTACCTTGAAGTCCTGGAAGCTGTGGCTGCAGCAGGTCTTCTGGCGGGTGGCACGGCCACCTCGGAGGCTGGGTCAGCGCCTGGCTTCTCCGTGGCTCGGCTGGCCTTCTGGTTTCCACTGGGGGCAGTCAGAAATTAACGGGCGGCCACTGCGCAAAATGCGACTGAAAAATTTTGTGGAGAAAGAGCGATGCTGTTTTGATGTGTGTGTGTATATATATATATATATTTGTTTTTCTTTAAAAGCTTCCAAAAATAGGCCTGTGTCTTAGCCAGGGTGATTGTGTCTGTAATTAGCTGTGGAAAATGGGTGTCTTAACGAGGCTCGCTCATGCGCAGAGCTGTTCAGAAAGCCCGTGCAGCCCCGGCATGGGACAGGCAGGGATGGAGACGGGACCTCTCTGTCCCTCGCCACGGCACGTACGGGCATCCTGCGGGGCTTCCTGCCTGGTGCCCCCGCTGCATGCCAGCGGCGTTACCCCTGGGGGGGCTCTGGCTCGGAGTGCTGGGGTCCCGGTTGGGCTCAGCGCTTGGTCTCTTGGGGAGGGTGACCCATGTGATGGTGTTTTTGAGAAATGAACAAAGACTTTCCAAAAAAAAAAAAAACCACTAGCACCCCAAAACAAACAAAGCTGCACCTCGTCTGCGCAGCCTGTGCCAGCTCCGGTGCAGTGGGGGTGATTTCCACCCGGCTTGAGGGATGGGAACTTCCCAAATTGAATTCTCTGTTTATTTCCCCAGGGTTTCTCCGTGTTACTCTCCCTCTCTTTCTGGTATGTTTATGAGCCTCAAGGGATCTGTTTTTACGCTCAACGTTTAAAACTAAAGATGTGTTTCTCTTCTAGCAGGTGAGATAAACACTCTGTGTCTTAGCTCAGGGTTTCCTTCCTGCCTCTCCTTCCCCCCTTAAATCTGCACGTGAGCAGCTCGAGGGCTGCGAGCGAGTGGTTGGAGCAAAGATCCTGGCAAACGAGAGGCCTGGGCTTGCTTCCCGGCTGGGAAGGGGCTGGTTTGGCGCTGGGGAAGCAGGGTCGCCAGGCTCCTTGTTGTGTCAGCTTCGGCTTCTTTGTCTGGTGGCTTCTTGTTTTAAAAGAGGGCAAAAATGACTCCCTTGGGTGTGGGGATGAAGGGGCAGGGAATAGAGGGGTTGCGGCAAGCGCCAGGGGAAAATACGCTTGCCCAGACTTCAAAAGAAGAATGCAGTTCATCCCGGTGACTAAGAGCACGCGCGGGATGCGGTAACGTGGCTCGTCTGATGCAGGAGGACTCATTAAGCTGCAGGAACTCGGTTGTGTGTCAGACTCAGCATTTCTGACCGGGATTTAGCAGGATCCTTCTCAGAGAGACAACCGCACGTCCCCGTGCATTTAGTGGAGCTGCTGCTGCTCTCCCTGCGTGCTCGGGGTGCCTGGGGCACGTCCCCCTGCACCTGGGCTGCTCTTTGGTTGCTGGCTGTGGAGGAAGGGAACATCGGTGTCCCACCAGGTCCCACGAGAGGTGGTTAGCCACGGAGGGGCTTCCTCTCTGCCCCTTCTCACACCGGCATGCATAACCAAAATCCGCTGCATCGTTGTTCGGTGTCTTGGATCCCTCTCTCTCTCCAGCGTTGTCCTTTTGAACCTTTCTGCCTGACATCTGCTCGCGCAGGCTGTTGAAACAAGACCTCTGCTCCGTTTTGGAAATGGAAGTGATTAAAAAGCCTGCGAACAGCCCCGCTCCGCTCTGACACCATATCCGCCCAGGTGCCTTTTGGTGCCTCCCTTCTGGGGACGAGCAGCTCCGCTCGTCCCCGCTCCGCTGCTCCTTGCGCCTGTCCCACACGCTGCTGCAAGGGGCTCGCATGTGAACTGAGCCCAGAGCACCGAGAACGTTGTTTTTCGGATGAGACTTGGTCCAGCGTTCATTTTCGAGTCCACGCTGTGTCTGCAGGCAGGGGGTACCGTGCACCTGGGGAGCGGAGGTGTTTTCGGGTGCCAATCTGAACATCGCCTCGCGTGTCCCCGCCAGCACCGCTGCGAGTGGCGGCTCTCTCTGGACAAGGATGCTGAGGCAAAAATGTTGATGCTGACCCCCTCACCTCCCTAATTCTGTTTATGCTTGTGAGCAGAGAAACAGAGCAAGAGAGAGAGTATTTTTTTAATGGTTTGTGTGTTTTCTGGAGGTGTTTTTCATCAAGACAGTGATAGTTGTATAGAGGCAATTAATTGGAGGAAAAGCTGATGGCAATAAATATCAAATGTTTCGAGGATGGTTTGGATGAAATATATGTCTTAAAGCCTCCCAGTGAAAACCAAAACCTATTTTGAACCTTGCAAAAGAGAAGCAACTTGAAACCTTCAGTTTTCACACGTGTGAGGTGCTTAAGTGCCTCTTTCCCCTCTCGTCCCATGGAGTTAAACACAAGCATGTGTTCTCCTGGCGCGGCTCCCCGGAGGCAGCCGGCCGGGAGCGCATGGCAGGGGCTGCAGAGCCGCGCAGGGGACGGGCGCACAAATCCTGCGGGTCCTGGTTTTGGCGGAGCTGAGCTACATCCCGCCCCTCTCCGAGCGGGGCCGGGGTCAGCGCGCTCCTCCGGCCGCGCCGCGGGTTTCTCCTGCCTGCAGACGGTGATGCCCGTGGCCAAAAGGCGGAGCGCGTTGTGAATGCACGCGGCGTGCTTTGATATCCTCAGGCAGAAGGTGATAAGGAAAGGAATTAACGCTTGAAAGTGATGTTAGCGCCTCGGCTGCCTCTGCCCGTGCACCCGTGTCTGTGGCTCGTGGCGCGTGGGATGCTCATAGCCTGGCTGCGCCCCAGGCTCGCCGGAGGGGCGGGAGCAAGAGGAGGCTTGGGGAGGTTTGGCATGAAAAACGTGACCATTTGTGGGAGAAAGGAACCATCTTACGGTTTCCTGGGGAGGATTTCTGTCTCTGTGCATGGCCTGAAACTTGCCCGGGAAGCTGTGGCAGCGTGAAGCTGTCTGGGAGCTGCGTTCACCCCCGCGAAGCCAAGCCCTCTTGTTCTCTGCCTCCCAGGCGCTGCGGTACCTTCAGCCCCAGCTGCGGCGTTTGGTGCTGGTGTGTTTTCCATAAAGGCTCTTAATCACACACAGGATGTTTCTGTTTATTCAAGAAACGAAATCACACAAACAACCCACCCCCAATTTGGCTTTCGCGGAGCATCAGCTGCTTGACCCGGGCTCTAGGCTGAGCCGGAGGAATCCTCCCCTCGCCTCCTGCAGCTCGGCCGGCCGGGCTGTCTGGCGGGAGCACGCCTTCGTGCCGCGGCCGTGCCCTGGAAAGGCGCCCGGCACCGGGGCTGGTTCCTGCTCGGATTTAGACGAGGGCTCGCAGCTGGGGCTGGCTCGTCCCCGGGCTTTGTGTTTGGCCGTGGCAGCACCTCGCAGGCGCTCGGAGCCTCGGGGACCTGGGTAGGGGCTGGTCCCCTTGAGCTGTGACCAGGAGGGACTGGCCCTGAGCTCTGGGGGACCTGGCTCGGGGCAGGCTCCGTGTGAGTGGTGCCGCCGGCTCTGCTAACAAGAGCACAATTGGTTTTTGGCCGAGCTGGCTCCCGGCTTGGGGGTGAACTGGAGACCACCGGTTCATTCCTGGGCGCTGAGGTTGTGCGTTCCCGTGTTCAGGATCACAAACACGTCACCCCCGGGCACCCGCCCCCTGGCCGGCTGGATTGTAGACCTGCCACCAGCGCTGGTAGCGTGTCATCGGCTTTTGCTTCGGGCTCTGTCCTTCCTGTTAAGCGGGAGGAGAGCAGGAATGCGTCGGAACGGCTTGAAACAAAAACCTGACTTTTCTGGTGCCTGTTGCGCGCATCGGTCCCATTGCTGTCGTTTCCATGGCAAAGCAGCGGGCCTGTAACCCAGCGAGAAGGAAGCCTGCGCCGTGCTCCTCCGCCTTTGGAGGAGCGAAGTCCTCGGAGACGATTAGAATAATTTAACAAGCCATTAACGAGAGCGGGGAAAACATTGGAGGAGCTGGAGCAGGGTCGGGGAGGGGGCGCGGGGAAGCAGGGCTGGTTTTTGGCAGGGAGCGGGTCACATTGGCAACCTGCTTGCCTTGCCTTCGATGTGTTATGAAGTTTTTGAGGTTGCTTGAAAAGTGTCTGGGGAGCGGTGGCGAGCCAAGCGGGCCGCGGGCCAGCTCTCAGCTAAACATGTTGTTGTGTAAAATTGTAGTCAATTAATTTAAGACCTGCCAATTCCAACTGCAGAGCGCTAGGAGGTTCTGTCAAGTTTTCAATGGGATAAAAAGGGGAGGGGGGGGGATTAGTTTTCAGCCCTTGGAAGGGCAAATAGCGATCCTCTGCCCAGCGCTGCGAAATACCTCCTCTCCCCGCTCCTCCGGGTTTCGGAAAACTCGCCGCCACCGACGTTAAAGGTCCTTCTGGTGCGTGCCGCGGCCGCAGGGACGGCCCCAAGGGGAGCGTCCCCTCGCTGGCGTGTCCCGCCGGTCACATCCATCCCCGGCGGCACGGCCGGGAGCAGGACCCTGCCCGCAGCCCCCCTGTGCCCTCCGCAGGGGCCTCGCTGCCAGCCGCAGGGGAGCGGGAGGCGGCTGGAGACCCCGCGGTGCCCGGTCCTGCCGCAGCCGTTCCAGCGTGTTTGCAGGAACCTTCGTTAGCAACGTGTTTGCTGGGCTTTGGGCGGCGTGTGTTTGCATCTGTGAGCTGTTTGTTTTTTTTTTTCCCCCTTGTTATTTTAGCGTTTTACAGCTTACTGAAATTTCTGAAAAAGTGCAGCTCTGCGAGCAACAGGCACGGCACCAGCGGCTTCGGTTTTGCTGGCGAGGTGCAGCCAGCAGCCCGCGGGGGGAAGGCAGCTTGTGCTCGGGACCGGTGCCTCCAGCCCTTGGCTCGGCGCTCCCCTGTGCTCCTCCGGTTTGTTTTTCCATCTCCAAAAACACCGCAGCTTATGTGTACACGGGTGCGTGCGTATGTGTGTCTGTCCTCCCGCTGCTGCGTCCTGTCGCTGCCGCCTCTGCGCCCAGGACAGGCTCGCGGGCAGCTGGAGGTGGGTTTTCCTCCGGGGTGACGAGTGGCACGCTCTTTGGGAGTGACTTTTGGGGTTTTCTGGGGGAATTGTTTTTGCCTGATCCCAGACTCCACAAATCAGAGCTTCCGAAAGGGCCAGGGCTGGCCCTTCAGGAGCAATAACAGAAGAATTACTGCATTGCATGGGCGTCTTTATGTGTTTTTTAAACCGTGCCTCCTAATTATAAATAATGGCTGTGATATGAGATATGATTATGATGAATGGTGATTCTGTATTCCGTGTGCATTAGCAGCTTTAACCTTGCCGAGGTAATTATGTCTCATTTCAAATTCTGATACTATTTATTTGAGGTAGGGGACTGGGAATTTAATTTCTACTGCTTTGTCTTTTAGTATTATTATTATTTGAAAAAGATACCTTTGCAAAATTGTTTTTTAATAATTCCCTCCAGTGGCAGCACAAGTTCATTAATATTTTAGGGGCCTGCGCGGAGTTGTTCTGAAGACAGTTTGGAAGGGAGAAGGGGCAGGGGGAGCCGGGGGCTGGCGCACGGGCGAGGAGCACGTCGGAGGACGGCACGCCGCGGTGCCGCGTCCCTGCCGAGCCGCTTCTGCTCGAAGCCGTGCGACGCCCCCGTCCCAGGCCCGGAGCTGTGTCCGCAGCCCCCCAGCTCCTGGGGGGGCCCCCGCGAGGTCTCGGGGTCCGGGTGGGGCCGAGCCATCATCCTGCCCGTCCCGTGCCGCCTTGGACGGCGCCTTTAATTAAAAATCAAATCAACCCAAAGATTGCGCACGTGATTCTTAATCAGTTTGAAGTCTCTGTGAGAATAAAGTAATTATACTACTCGTTTGGTTACAGTAATTAAAACTTTAATTAACATCATTTCCCACCCCTTGGCCTCCCTCCACAGCGCAGATACTCAGGCGTGCGGTGGGTGCGCCCTTGGGCCGCACGGGGGTTTCTGCCGGGGCTCTGTCCCGGGATGAAGCACGCCGCTGCTCGGGGCTCGCTCGTCCCATCTCCGTCCCCGCTCCCTCCCCGCCCGGCTCCAAGCCCCCCAGAGGCTTGAAGCCCCCTGCTCGCTGCGAGGATCCCCCTCCGTGGGTGCTTTCGGTGACGGACAGGCAGGAGCCATGGGCGCAGCCTGCTGGGGACCGCGGGCCATGGGTGTGGGAAGCGTGCGAGCGAGGGGGAGAGCGCGCGTTTCCACCAGCGCTTGGGGCCAGCGAGGGCCCGTGGCGTTGGCGCGTCTCTTGCCGGTGCCGAGCTGCCAGGTGCCAAGCTGCCTTTCTGGCGCCTCGTCGGAAGCGGCTCCTTGGCCATCGCGCCGGCGAGGAGCGGTGAGTGGCAGCCTCTGCTTGAGATCCCCTGGCAGCCGTCACGGCTTTGGGGAGATGGGGATGGTGGCAGGTGTTCCTTAAAGCTGTTCTGAGAATTTCTCCTTGAACGCGGCACGTGCTCCGGGCTTAAGGAGCGAGAGCCGCGTGCGCACAAAGCAGCCCCAGCTGCGTGCCCGGCCGTCCCGCGTGCCAGCGGCTTGGCGAGGAGCTGGGCCTGCAGGAACCAGGGTTACGTAGCTCGGTGGGTGCCTGTCTGCGGCTGGGTGTGCCATGCAGGCACGTGCTTGGTGTTAGCTGGTGCTGCCTGCCCTTGTCCCGCTTCCCCGTGAGCCCGAAGAAGGGAGCCGGTGGGAGAAACGGAGAGGAGAGCTTCGCATCCGCGCGAGCGCTGCGGAGAGAATGTCTGCGCTGTGTAAAACCTGAGCTCTTAAATATCTCGAGCAGTATCCTTAGGGAAAGCAATCTCTATATTTAAATCTTCTCAATCTCTCCTTCGAAATTGCTCCAATCCACAGCCTGAAGAGCCTAATTTCCATCCCGTTTGTGAATGGAGAGCCCGCTGCAGGGAAGCGCTTTCCGTCGCTCCCAGGTTCGGTGGGGTGGGGAGCTGCGGCCCCGCGCCTTTCCCCGGCATCGGAGCTGTGCAGGAGGCTGTGATCCGGCGAGGGACACGGCTCCTGCGGGCACGCGTTGGGCTGGAGATGCTGTTGGAGAGGCTCAGGTGTGGGAACAAAGCCTTGAAATGCAAACAAAACGTCCGGGCAGGGAGTTCAGCAAACACTGAGCTCAGGGCGGGGAGAGCGAGAGGGGTCCGAGCGTGTGTCGGCGAGGGTTCTTTTTGAAGCAAAATGTTTGCACGTGCTCTCCTTCGCTCTCGGCGCGGAGCCGGATTTAGCTGGATGTTCTCATCAGGAACGCCTGGCAGGGGCAGCGAGCGATTTTCTGTGTGACCTTGGAGGTGCTCGTGTCTGAGAGCGGGGACAGGTTCGGGGCGAGTGCCGAGCCTGGAATTTCTACCTTGGCGTGTCGATAGCCGAGATGTTGATTTAATGAGAGAAAAAAATAGTGTGGCTTTAACTTTTCTACTCCTTCCTGATACGATGGATTACTTTCCCATGAAGCACATTACGCAATATGTAATTTTGTCGTTGAGTTCATGAGACGTTCCGCGTGTCCAGTTCTGCTGCCTGTGCGAGATATTAATGTTGCATGTTGTCAGCGTGCCGTGCCTTATTTAGACCCCGACTGTTTATTGCTTATCAGCTTCTCCTGGCCAGTCCGGTGCGATTTGCCCGGTGGGATAAAACACCAGGACAGGTCTGCGGTAACGAGAGGTCTGTCTGCAGGAAGGGATCAGCGCTGGTGTTAAATCGGGGAAGCTGGATGCAGTCAGTGCTGCCCTTCTCCCTGGCTGGATGTGAACGGGCAGCGGATTTGGTTGGTGTTGTAGACGTTTGCTGCAACGCGTTACCCCGGCAAACGACTTTGGGGTGGTGCGGCGTGGAAACGATGGCTGGTGGGCTCCTGTGGTGGGAGCGGAATGGACTGGGAGCTGCTGAGGTGGGGGTGTGGAAGGTTTGGGATTTTGTGGGGTTATGGTGCCTGAACGTAGGGCTGCGGAGAGAAGCCCGATGGATGAGGCAATCTGCGTGCAGGTGCCCTGTGCTGGGCTCCTCCCTGCAGCCTAAAGGGGTCAGTGGTCCCAGAGTTGGCGGTGTGGGGCGATGCGTGGCGATTGCCAGGCACTCTGCAGAGGTGAGGTTTGAGCATCCCGCAGGCCCCACGCCGCAGCAGAGGTCCCGGTGCAGAGGTTTGGGCTTCAGGGAGTTCGGCTGGAGCGCGTTTCGTCCCGGTGCTTGCTCGGGAAGGGTTGGGAACCCCCGGGATGGGGAGCATGGGGGAGCGCAGGGCCCTGGTGTTGCAGCCAGCCCGGGGCTGGACCCACTCCTGGGGCTGCTGCAGCCCGTCCCCAACCCGCTGGGGACACCCCGGGGCCATCCTTCTGCAGCCTCCCCTGCGTGGGCTTTTCCTGCCGCCGACTCCTCCGTTTGCGAGATTGATGGCCCCTTCCTTGTCCTCAGGCAGCTTCTCCCTCGCTGCGTTGTTGTTTTAGGGAGCAGGAAGGAAACAGCAATTTTCCTGGGGCCGAGGGGGAGGAAGGATCAGCTGATCTCTGGCACGCTGCAGCTCGGGGAGCCTGGGCTTCCTCCCCGCCGCGGCTCCTGGCAAAGCCCCGCTGCCTCCTGCCTGCTTTTTTGGGCTGCCTGACAGTGGTGTGGGAAGGGAAGAGTCCCCTCTGTCCTGCCTGGCCATCAGCAGGGCTGGTCCTTGCACCGTGTCCCGTGGGAGCCGGGACGGTGACGCATTGCCGTGGCTTTGGTGTGCCAGCGCCTGCTGGGCCATGTGGGATTCCTGCAGTCATTCCTGAACAGGAAAATACCCCGTACGTCTGTGGCGTGCTCTGTCCTTCACTGCTGCCACCGTTTCGCTGCGTACCTTCCATTTTGCAGGGCTAAAATACCCTCTCCATCTATCACAGGGGCTCTCGCACCTCTGCAGCTCCTCCTGCCTTGGCGCAGCGTGCCCAGCGCTCACCCACGTGTGCTCCCCTCCCTGGAAAGGCACGTGGGGCGCTGGTGCTGGGGTTTGGCTGGGTATCGCTCCTCTGGCGGCACGTGCTGCAGGACAGGGCACAGCCAGGCACCGTTCCGCGGGGAATGGACACCCCGGTGGCTGCTGTGGCCCTGGGGACGTCCTCGTCCCTGCCCGGCACAGCGCTGCTGCTTGGCTGGGGACGGTCGCGGCACGGCGGGGGGGGACTCCCCGTCCTCCGCCCGCCCTTCCCTTTGCAGCCCCGGGCGGAGGCTGCGCATCGATTCGCCTGTCGGGGCCCCCCCTCCGACCGAATCAGCCCTGAGCGATGCTGATTGGGAAATAATTGCAATAATAATAGAGATATTTTGCTCCCGAGGAACGAGACGATGCGAACCGGGCGCCGAGCCAGGAGAGTTTTGAAGGGCAAAGCTGAGAAATCAATGGCTCGAGACCGCCGGAGCAGCTGTCGGGCGGGGGGCGCAGGGAGGTGGGACGCGGTGCAGGGGCCCCAGCGTCTCCTGCGCCCGGGGCTCCCGGGGGGCTTGGCACTTCTCGCCCCGCTCTGTCCCTCCTTCACCCACGCTTGGCTCCGGCGAAGGTGCTGCTCCAGCCCAATTCTCCTGCCCCATCCACCGGCGGCTGCAGCTCCGGCGCTGCCCTGGGGCCTTCTCTCCAGCAGTTCAGTTTTGCTGCAGAAGGATGCAAAAGATTTTGCTGATAGTTTTTTAGTTCTGCCAGAAGTGGTTAAAGCGTGAGCTGGGCTGTACTTCTCCATCCCTGCTGCTGATGGAGCAATTTTGGCCGTTGTGGTTGCTCCGAAGCCCTTGCTCCCCTGACAACAGCCTGGTTGCCCTTGAAGCTGACTGGGTGAATGCTGTTGTAATCCCTTTTTTTTTTTTTTTTAACTTTGCATTGGAGCAGGGGGCTGAACAGGGGTGTCGGGTCCGTGCCGCCCAGCGTTGTGTCAGATGCCCAGCCGTACCCGCTCTCAGCTTCGGGTTATTTCGCCGGGAGGGGACACGCGTTCCTGTGCGGGGCAGCTGGCGGTGGCCGGGCTCCTCGGTGGTGCCGGCTGCGTGCCCGCGCCGCATAGCTGGGATTCTTCTGCTGGGATTTTTCTGCCGGGGCTGGGGCAGGGGGAAGTCCCGGTGGCGATTTTCTCCACGTCTGCATGAGCAGGAAAGCCGCGGTTTCCCCCGAGGCTGAGCGAAAGCGGAGGCTTATCCTCGCCCCGCTGGATGCAATGGCTTGGTAACCTGAAACACGGCAGACAGCACCGCGTCCCCACCCCGGGGGGATGCCTCCCACCCCCAGGCAGCCCTCCCTCCTGTCGTCCCCACCGCGGCACGCCGGTGGCCCCCTCTCCAGCAGCACCCGGCGTCCCCGGAGGCAGCTGATGCCGCGGCCCCGCAGCTGCTCCTGGTGCTGCATTTCTCAGGGCGGCCCCTGCACCTTCCCAGTGCAGGATGGAGGGAGCACACTCCTCTCCCCCCCCAGGAGCAGCTGATGCAGGGACCCCATTTTAAAGCCCCCCCCTCCTTTGGAAACCAGAGAGGGGCGTGCGGGCGGCAGCTGCCGGCACTGTTGGTCCCTGGGGCGGCTGGCATGGGGGAAGGCATTTGGAGGGGACGCTGGGGGCCCCAGCTCCCCCCGGCACCGCCTGCTGCCTCGGGGTGAAGCCAGGCCACGTGCAGGAGGGGCTGCGCAGCCTGGCACCCCAAGGGGCTCATTCCCCCCCTCCATGGCTGGATACAGGATACTCCATTTCCTGCCCTGAGCTCGTCTGTGCGGTGTTGGGTGACACTCCCCGGCAGCTGTCACCTCACCCCGGGGTGGCCGGGGCTCAGCAGGTCCTGTCTGGCCTCCGGGAGGTGTTTTGCGCAGTGTGGGGACCCCGGCGTGTCGTCCCCTCGGTCCAGCATCCTCCCCTTGCAGCCCAGGGCTCGGGCAGAGCAGGCACGGGGCTGTCTGCGCGGGGTTTGCGCTCACCGCCTCCCCCGGCAAGCGTCCGGAGCGCCGGGGAGGGAAGGGGAAGGCTTTGAAATGCACTCCCGTAAATAAGCCTTTCTTTCGCGCTGCCTGTCAGCGCCGTGCGAGCCCCGTGGAACTGGAAAGGGTCCCCGTGAAAAGGCTGCGGAGTGTGTTTGAGGCAGATAAGTCCCTGCCTTTGAAGTGCGGCAGGCGGGCGAAAGCGCCCTCCTCTTGTAGCTCCTGCCAGCCACTGGGAATTAATCACAGCCTCGGACAGATAAGAGCACAAAGCGGCGCTGAGCACTCCTCGTGCCGAGAGGAGGGGTCTGCGGGGTACCGCTCGGCACCGAGCACGGGGGCTGGAAGCCCGCAGAGCCCCGCGGAGGCACGGGGGAGCCGCCTCTTCCCGGCGGTAGGTGCAGGAGCGCGGGTGACACCGGCTCCTCTCCCGGTGACCGCCTCCGTGCGCCCCGAGCACCGCGGCGATGGCCGCACTTTGCAGCCCTGCAGCGGGCTGCTGCTGCTCGTTAAATCCGAAAGCAGCCTTGGCATGTTCACAGCCGCTTCCCCTCCCCGGCTGCACTTTCTCCCCCTCCACCTGGCGTTCCCTTGCTCAGGCTGAGCTGCAAAGCCCCGTCCTGTGCCACCGTCCCCCCCCCGGACCTGCTGCCAGCACTGGGTGGCCTCCAGCCAGGGCTTGGCCGGTCACAGCTGCTGCCGTTCGTCCATCTTGTCACCCGTCTTTCCAAAATGTTTGCATTTTGGAACTTATTTTTGCACTTATCGTCACGGGGCCACCTTGCCACATGGTCCTTTCCCTCCCCATTTCCTTGCAGGGGTCCCCATGGCTGGCCCGGGAGGCGAGGCACCTCTTGCGAGGCCGCGGTGCCGTTGCATCTCATGGCGTTGCACTCCCTCCTTGGCTTCTTGGGGACCAGGTTCTAAAAATTCCCCTCTCCAAAGGGAAATGCTGCTTGGTGGAGCTTGCAGGGAGGGTGGGGTGGGCTCTGTGCTTGCGTGGCTGTGGGGACAGCGGGGCTCCTGCATCCTCCATCTCCTTCCAGCCCCGCAGGAAGGAAAGCCCCAGCACGAAGCCTTCTCGCTGCGGGCTCAGCCGCGCTCGCGTGAGGCAGGCAGAGCAAGGGCAGGAATCCTGAATGAGAAATTAGTGCGAGTAATTATTAGTATTGGGTAATTATATCAGCGTCAGGATGAGGAGAAAGGTTAATAGATTTTTTTTTTTTTTTTTTTGGGTAAATGTCTTTTCCCCTGGGTGGGAAGGGAAGCAGGGNAGGGAAGCAGGGTGGGCAGGAAGGCGCGTGTTTCCGAGGGGGCTGCTCTGATTAAACCACATCCTCTCCCGGCCCCTGCGGGTGGGCACGCGTGTGCGGGGCGGGCTGGGGGAGCGGCCCCCAGTGCCGGTAAGAGACATCGCTCGTCCCACGTGCCGGGAAAACCGCTGTGTTAGGGCCCAAACAGCCCAGTCCAACCCTTCCAGATTTCATTTTCCTCAACCCCGGACCTGTCCCTAGAGCATCCTCAGCAGGAAGGTGCCGGAGAGGAGGGGTCCCATGCGTGCACACCTGGGGTGGCCCCAAGGCCCCCGCCAGAGCACCACGATGTGTCACCGGCTTGGCTCCAGCCCTCTTTGACTGCGGTGATTATCTTTAGGTCCTTCCTGGAGCCTCAAATTAACTGGAAGTGCTTCACGTCTGTTGTTCTTTTAATACATCTCTTTCTCTTTCCCAGCACTGCACAGTGCAATAATGTAATGGGGAAATTACCCCGCTAGTTAAAAATTACTGCCGGCGCAACATCCACCCATAGATCTATTTTAGAACCAGGGTAAAACTATATCGATTCTTCTGTGCCGCAACTACGGGCCGTAAAAGGGCTGGAAAGGTGCGTTTGTCACGTTGCCGTAGCGGGGGAAGGAGCTGGAGCCTCGCCGCGAGGAGGACGGATGCTCCTGATGCGATCGGTGCGAAACCCTCCTCCGGAGAGCAGGCGTGGGGAGGCTGAGAGCCGGGAGGGGAGCGACCCGCAAGGGGATGCGGGGAGGCAGGATCGGGCCCTGGGGGTGATGCTGGGTACCGTGGGGCAGGGGGTGCGGCGAGCAGGTGCCTGGGGCTTGACCTCTGATGGTTGGAGTGGGGTGAATGTGGTCCTGGACCTGGGCAGAAAGAGCCCCCCAGAATGGACAGGTGGAGGTTTTAGGACGGGTTTTCGGCATCTCTCGGTTCCCCAGCGCACGGCGGTACCCAGAGCAGTGGTGATGGGGAGCGGGGGCTGTGCGCGGGTCTGGCACGCCGTGCTGAAAAGGCAGGTAAGTACCAGGACCGTCGTGGGTTATCACGAAGGGAGCGCCTGGAAAATGTGCACCAGGGTCCTTGTCAGGGGAGGGCGGGGAGGGAAGCGGGGAGCTTGCAGCAGAGACCGGGGAATTTGGCTGTGCCATGGGCTCCGGAGCGGTGTATCTGCCCCTGTCCCCAGGTCCCATGGGGAGAGGGCGGCCCCTCTGCGCACCGCTGCGCGGGACTCGCTGCTCTCTGGCTGCTCAGGGGTCTCTTTCTTAATTAAATACATTTGTTTTGTAAAACTGCCTAAAAATAATCCGGGGCTGGTGCGTGCAGGAGGCTGGCGGTGAATCAAAGGCGCCGCTCTAATTAAACGGGCCCCGGTTTGTTTGTGAGCCGCATACATTTCCATGCTAATCAGCTGCACACCGGGATCCTGCTTTCCCGGCCCCGTAGCCTCCTGATTGGGAACTATGCAAATACCGGTGTCTGGTCCTGGCGGGGGGGCACCGGGTGCTGGGNCGTTTTGGGGAGGGGTCTCCAAAGCGGCAGCCCTGACCCGTGGCTCCGGCAGCCCTTCCCCAGAGGCTGCCCCGTGCCAGGACAGCCCGCGCGCGGCGGCGTTCGCAGGATGCGTCCCGCTAGCCGGGGTGGCCGTCGGGTCACGGCAAGCAGCGCTGCTGGGCTCGGCTCCTGCTCGCTCGGTGCCTCCAGCCCCGCGGTGCCTCCTAACGTGGTTATCGCCGGGACAGCGCGAAAGCGGTGTACTCAGGAAGAGCTTTAACCTAATTGCAAGCCATAAGGGGATTAGAGCCCTTGCCACGCTCCTGCTCGAGGAACAAAGGCGCTTTCTGAACCTCTGCTGACCCTCAGCTTCCTCGAGACCCTTTTGACTTCCCCAGCCACGAGCCCAAGCGTTTCCTTTGGTGGATGGGGAGACGCGAGTGCTCGGTGCGGTGCCGCGTGCGAGCTGCTGCCCTTACGGCCGCGGTGAGGCCGGGGCTCGTCCGTGCTGTGCTGCGTGTGGGGGGCACTTTGGGGTGAGTGGCTGTGGGGGAAATGGGGCAGTGCAGGGTGGCTGTAATCGGGTGCGGTGTGGGGACCTCGGATGTGCGTAAACATGGGAATGTTGGCAAAAAGGAGAGGAGAACACTGCTATTGAGATCTTCTGGAGAGGGCTGAGATGTCTGTAGTCTCCGCTGCTTTGCGATGCTGTGGTGGCCGTGGCTTGTCCCCAGCATCCCTAATGGGGTGCATTCCCCGTTTCCCCCCTCGGGGTGGGGGTGAGGCGTGCGTGGGGCTGTGCTCACCCCCTCCGCTCTCCCTGCAGATCCTGGTGGACTTGCCGGCCGACAGGAAGCACCAAGCGCTGCAGTACGAGAACGTGGTGGCCCATGAGGGCAGCTCCATCCTGCGAGACCTGGTGCTGAGCCCCGACCGCCAGCACCTCTACGCCATGACCGAGAAGCAGGTAAGGGGAGGGGGCTGCAGCCCCTCGGCTCTCTGGACTTCGCGGCCCAGGTTGCAGCCCCAGCTGCGCCTGTCTGGGAAATGTTTTGGGCAGCTCCCTGGCGAGGATCCGGCCCTTTCTTTCTGGAATCAGTGGCTGCCTCTGAGGCACCCGGTGGGGCCAAGCCGTATGGACAAGGGTGCCCCGAGCTTGAGACAGGCGTGCATAGAGTGGTGCGTACCATCCCGAAAGCCACCCCGTTGCCTCGTGCTCCTGTCACTTGTCCTCCCCTTGTCCATTCCCTGCCGATACGCCCCGGCGGCAGCTCCCCGGATGCGCTGTGCGTCTCTTCCACGCGCTGCTTTCGCCCTGACATCTGGGGCTGCGCTTTCCCTCTCTGTCCTTTGGTGTCTCTCCTGGGGACAGACCCCGCCAGGCCTGCCAGAAGGTTGCTCGCCTGCTGCTGCCTAATGGCCGGGAAGGGCGGGCGCGATGCTGGCGCCGCTCCCCAGGCTCTGGCCCCAGCTGCTGCCGGAGCCGCGGTCACCTCTGTCCTGCCTTGGTCGCGCCACCGGGGACGCGCAGCTCCTCCCTGCTCCCCTGTGCAAAAACACTGCCTGGAGGCACTGGCTTCCAGACACGGCCCTGCTGCTCCTCTCCTCCCCGTGGTCCGTGCCCCAGGCATTAACTGTTAGTGGCAGCTGCTTGAAATTCCCGTCCCCTGGGGACTGAGGGCTGCCTGACCCCTCCAGCGAGCTGCTGCAAGAGCTGGCTTCCCTGCTGCGAGGCCATAAACCTCCTCCCTGCTCCAGCCATCCCCTCCTGAGCAGGCTTTTGCAGGTCAGCAGAAGCTCCTGAAGCTCTGAACAGCCTTTTGTCTTCTGGGGTAGCTGCTTTTGCACCTTGGGGCAGGGGGACAATGGCTGGAGCCAGCACGGCTGGTGTGCCCCCAGACCTCAGCATACACACCTCTGTCCCTGCCTCTGCCATCCCTAGTTCAGAGCCATCCAGAGGGACAAATCCGACCCAGATCGGGCATGGGCACGCAACTGCCATCCTGGCAGCGCAGTGGGACTCGTGATAAGTTTTAGTTGGCTTTACGGGTGTTCGCGTGATCCCAGGCTTGCTGGAGAGCTAGCTGGTACGAGTTAATCCATCAAAGGGCTGCCAGCGCGTCGGAGCAGGTTCCCGCTGTGTCAGGGCTTTGTGCCGAGCAGCGGCGGCAGCTTTCGGAGCGGTCGCAGCCTTGCCACGGTCTGGTCCTGTCTCCTTCCCACACGCTGCCTGTGGGGCAGAAGAGGACGAGGAGGGGAGCTGAGACCAGCGGTGGCAGCTCCCCGCTTGCCCTCCAGGGAGCAGGGGACCCGAGGGGGTGTTTTTGTGCTCCTGTCACCAACCCTCTGCTGGTGTCCCAGCCCCAGCTCCCCAGCCCTTCTTTTTGGGCAGCTTTGCTGCAGGCAGAGAGTTCTTGCCCAGGAAACGTTGGGGACGTCTCGGCAGCTCGGAGTCGCATCCGGCTCTCTGCCTGGGAGAGGTGAGCGCAGGCGGGACCGCGCTGGGCGTGGAGCACAGCAGATCTCCTGGCCACTCGCCCGGGGGCTTGGAAGGGAGAAGGATGCTGGAGTACGGCCTTGCATTTGTCTAGACAGCCCCGTGGGGACAGCAGAGACTTTTCCCTCCTCCTCCCAGTTCCTGTCTCTGGTTTCTGGTCTGCTGCAAGAAACCTGAGGCTTTCCAGGTGAGGCAGAAAGTGGATTTGGGCTCTGAAATTTGATAATAGGGCAATGCCATGCCGCAGCTCGAAGAGCGGTTCTCTCAGCACTGTGCCCGTTGCTGTCCCCACCTTCTGTCCTCCTCACCAGCCGCCCACGTGGGGTTTGGAGAGCATCGCAGCTTGTCCTCCGTGAGACAGCCACTGGCTGCAACCTCCTGGGCTTGAGGCTCTGGCTGGTCACGGATGCTGGATGGCGAGGAGGGGAGGCTGGGGAAGTGGAGCTGCGAAGGAGCTGGAGGAAACCAGGAGAAGATGAGTCCTGTTGAGTAACCTGTCCTCTCTGCAGCTGTCCCAGGCCTGGGCACAGAGGAGGTGTTGAAGATAAGTTAGCTTGGTGGATGCTGGAGAGGGGCTTACCTCATTGGTATGCAAAACAGAGGTAACTGATTGGCCAGCCTTACCTGAGCCCTGTAGACATCACGCTGAGCTCATCCCCTGCTGGCTTGGCAGGACGGAGGAGGGGTCCCTGGCTGACAGCGTGCCCCTCTGCTGTGGTGGCAGTGGTTGTTTTAGCAAACGTTAACGAGCGACTCCTGCCCCAAGGGAGCAGTGGGGAAACTGAGGCACGGATGTGGTGCAGGCAGCTTCCCGAGCCCCTGCCCCGTCCCCGGCTTCTCCTCCTCGCTCCTTAATAAAAGCTGCTCTCTTCCCTACTACAGCTTGGTGTTATCAGAGTGCTGGTGGAAAGTAATTAAATGAACAGTTGTAACAGAGCTCGAAGGGCTTGGAGAACGAGGGGATTTTAATCAAATCTGGAGGAGCAATTAATAAAGGAGCAGTAACCCTTTTGGAGCGGGGCTGCCAGCCACAGGGGTGTGCAGGAGGCGTCGGGAGCTGGTGCCGGGGCTGAGCCGTTCCCTAAACTCTGCAAAGACAAAACTTTCCCCGTCCTGGCTGTGCTGGGCTCGCCAGGAGATGGGAGCTGTTGTTCATGCAGAGCTCCCAGGCTCAATGGTGTGACGTCCAAGCCTTTCCCCAGCGCGCCAGGAGGTGCTGGATCTGCAGCCCTTCGAGCCTGGCGAGGAGAGATGAGCAGCTGGGCCCAGTAATGGGGATGGGCAGTGGCACCCCTTGCTGTCCCAGCTGTCCCCAGTAGCCTGTCCCCCCCTTCACTCCCTGCCTTTTCCCCCCAGGTGACGCGGGTGCCGGTGGAGAGCTGCGAGCAGTACGAGAGCTGCGAGCTGTGCCTGGGCTCCCGGGACCCCCATTGCGGCTGGTGCGTCCTCCACAACATGTGAGTACCGCGGGCAAGCCCTGTGGCCCCAGAGGTTTGCAAACTGTGTCCATCCCCACCGCTGGCCTCCTTGGGGAGGCCTGTCCTGGACATCACACCCAACCATGGGGGCTGGGGCCACGCGAGGGGTTTCTTAGAGCCGTGCCAGTTCCTTGCATCCTCCCGTTTCAGCCAGGACCATAAGGCGCATGCGTTGTTTGCTCTCCCTCTCTGTTTTGCCCGCCGTTTAATTAAAACACTTCCCCTAATGAAATAATGTTGTTGCGAAAAGCACGGAGAGCAGCAGAGAGGGACTTATTTGCTCCGTAAGGACAAGCAAGCGGCAGCCCAGGCTGGGGAGGTGATGGAGCATCGCAGGCTGCCTCCGGAGGGGCTGTAAAACGGGTGTGTTTTGCACGGATGCTGCAAGGAAAGATGAGAGGGATGCGAGTGTGGCTGTGCAGGGGATGTGGTGGAGGTGCTGGCACAAGGGGAAAGCAGAGCTCCTAGAATGGCCTTGGACGCCCAAGGTCCAAGGAGGGTCTTTCACAGCCCGTTTGCCATGCGGTTAGCGCTGATGGACTGTCCCGCTCACCGCGGTGTTTCATTCCCCTCCAGATGCTCGCGCAAGGACCGGTGCGAACGAGCGGATGAGCCCCAGCGGTTCGCCTCCGACCTGCGGCAGTGCGTCCAGCTCACCGTGCAGCCCAAGAACATATCGGTCACCATGTCGGAGGTCCCGGTAAGCACCGCTGCTGCCCGCTTACCTGGCCCAGGCACCTCCGGGGCTGGGAAGGCAGCAATTAAAAATATATCACGGGTATACAACAAACAGGGAGAAAGGGGAAGAGAGGTCTGATACAAAGAAAATGTAGCAAAGTGCAGGGGACTGATGAGGGCTGGCCTATTGCTGGATGGAGGTAATAAAACAGTTGATTATTATTCAGAAAAGACATAACTGAGCAATAAATATTTCTCCGTAATATAAATAACAACATCAGAATTGCCATTTGTAGGCCAGAGATCCATCTAGCTCAATATCCTGTCTCTGACAGCGGCCAGTAGTAGATATTTTGGGATGAGGCTTAGATGCACAACTCTGTCTGTGCAGACAGAAAGGATGATGTACTTCCATGAAGCATTTTCCAGGCCATTAGCACTGTAAAGAGAACGCGAAACAGCGTATTCTAGCAATAAACTTTTGAAAACTGCCAGGTCTGGATATCTGGCACTCAGGAGTCCTGAAGGAGTTGGCTGAAGTATTCCTTGGCTTGCAGATGTGGCTTTGTAATAAATAAGTGAATGTTGAGAAAAGTCCAGGAAACAGAGAAGGTGCTCATTTTTTTGCCCAGATGCAGAAAGGGCACATGGGAGGACCCAAATGGTTAGAGTTTGCTTAGTTTGACACCAGGTTGAGAAAAACTAGTGGAAAAAAATGATGCGGGATACAACTGATGAAGAATCAAAGATGGGAATGTAATTAATGCCAGTCAATGTGGTTTTATGTCAAACAAACCACATTTTGTTCTTTGATGAAATTATGACTTGAATTAGAAGAGGGACTGCAGGGATGTGATGTCTTTAGACTTCTACAAGGCATTTGACTTCTTACAACACAACATTCTGATTAAAAATTAGCATTATACAATATTGATAAAGCATGTGTTAAGTGGATTAAGAACTGGCTCCGTGACAGATCTCAAAGTCGTTGTCAGAGGGGAATTGTCACTGAATGGAGACGTTTTGAAAGTGCTTCTGCAGGGATTGGAGCGCAGCTCAGCCGTCCTTCGCATTTTCATTGGTAATGTGGAAAGAAATGTGCAAACGCTGCTGATGAGATCTGCAGAGGATGCGGAGATCGGCGGGGTGGCGCGCTACAGAGCGCTGAGGATGAGATTCCCACTCAGAGCAATTGGGTTTGAACGGGGCTAGTTTAGCAGAGAAGGTGGGTTTTGATATTGCCAAGTCCAGAGATGGACCTCGAGGAGAAAGGTCGGCTTTCGAGAGATGTCCTGGAAAGCGGTGACTTTGGAAAGGATCCCGGGCCGTGCTGGAGCGCGAGCCCTCGGTGTGCTGCTGTGGCAGGAGGGGCCCCTGGTGCTCCCCGGGGGAGGCTCGAGCTGGGAGGCGGTTTTAGCGCTCGCTGAGGTTATTTCTGTGCCTGATGGCTGGGTACGGCACAGGGTCTGCTGTGGTCGACACTGGGATGCAGCTCTCAGGCCGGAGTCCGCTGTTTAAAGGAGAAGGCTGAAAACCTCTGGTAAACATCATGTAAATGAGTTGAAGGCTGGAGAAAATGCCTTCCAGTGAGAGACTTCCAGAGCTCAATCTGCTTAGCTTATCAAAAAGAAGATTAAGAGGTGACTTGATTACAGAGTATAAGTGCCTTTACAAGGAGCAAATATCAGGGACTAAAGGGCTTTTTAATCTATCAAGGAAAGGCATAACAAGAACTAATGGCTGGAAGCTGAGAAAAATTCAAATTAGAAATAAGGCAAGCGTTTTGTAAAGTGAGAACTGCTGACCCCTGCAATGAATTTGCAAAGGAAGAGGTGGATTCCTCCCCGCTTGATGTCTGCAGAAGTAGATGCCTTTCTGTAAAATATTCTTTAGCTGAACACTGGGCTTGGTCTCTGTAGAAAGGTGAGGCGTAATGGTTTGTGGTGCAGGAGAGGGCAGAGGATGTCAGGCTGTGATGCATTCAGTCGTTTAACCCATTTAAATCTGTGCTCCTGGCTTGAGTTGGGAGGTCCTGGAGGCGGATGGAGCTTGCCCAGAGCAGGTCTCCCCACCACGTGTGGCTGAGGGAGGAGGGATTGCACCCCTGGTCTTTTCTGTAGACTGGGCTTGCTTGTAGCAGACACAAAGGAGTCTTTTTGCTAGTTTCCTGTGGTGATGCTTTGCCTTCTCTTCCCCCAGCTGGTGCTGCAAGCCTGGAACGTCCCAGACCTCTCGGCGGGAGTCAACTGCTCCTTTGAAGACTTCACTGAGTCTGAGAGCCGCATTGAAGACGGGAAGATCTACTGCAGCTCTCCCTCTGCCAAGGACGTCATCCCCATCACTAGGGGCCGCGGTGAGTTTGTGTCACTTGTGCATGGGGTTGGAAGAAAGCCCAGGACAAACCTTGTCCTGGCTGTTGCCCCATAGCCAGATGCTGAGGACAGTGATCCCCAGGGTCCGAGCAGGAGCGGAGATGGGTTCTTGGGGTGTAGGAGGAAAAGGACTTCGCTGCTTCTTGAGGAGTGGTGCTTGTCTTCAATGTCCTTGCTCTCTTCCAAGCCATGGGCACAGCTATGTGCTGACACCGTAATGTGTCTGTGCAACAGTCCTGCAAACCATGGGGCACCCTGGCCTCGTTCCCCAGCTGCAGACCATTTCTGGGCTGATGCACTGCAGGTGTCCATGGACTCTAGGACATCGCTGACACCAAAACTGTTAAACTCCCCTCCAGTACCAGTGGAGGACCCCAAGACAGCTGCCTCCATGCTGACAGGCTGCAGTTAGCTGAAGGGGCTTGGTGCTGTGCCTGGGCCCTGCTGACCCATTTGGTGGCTGGGAGGATATGGGTGGGCACTCTCCTTGTATTTCCAGATTTGGGGATTTTGTTAGTTGGCAGGGATGAGTGGAGGTTGTTGCCCAGATCCTTCCAGCCCATCACAAGCCTTGGGCTGAACGCTTGGCTGCTCACTGTGTCCTTTCTAATGCATTTCTCTGCCTCGCTTTCTCCCAGGGGACAAGCGGGTGGTGAAACTCTACCTGAAATCTAAGGAGACGGGGAAGAAGTTTGCCTCTGTGGATTTTGTGTTCTACAACTGCAGCGTCCATCAGTCGTAAGTGACCTGGGTGTCATGAGTGTGCTCCGGGAACAGATTGGTTGGGCAATGTGAGACTTGGACAGAGAGAGATCTCGGTTTGTGGGTACTGATGTTGCAAGAAGAGAGGAAAGTCGAGTATAGCGGTATTGGCAGTGAGAAACCTCCTCCTTTTGCCCTTGTAAACTGGGACAGCGACCAGAGAGCCCACAGTTGGTTTGGACGTGTGGGAACATGCAGCATCAGGGCTGAACCTCACTTAAGAACAGGGCTTTCAATTTGAAAAAGCTTTGGAGGAAAAAGCAAATTTACTGCATTGCAGACTGTAGCAGTCCATGTGACTGTAAATGCCAAGCATCTTGTTATTCCTGGAAACAGTTAATAGGAGCAACTTGGCTATGCAAAAGGAGAGCCTGTGTCTTCCTATGACAGTACCTGCTTCCCAGGTTTGCTGGAGAATGAGCTGGAAAGTTACAGCAACGTTGAATGGAACATGCTGCATGTCGTGGGGCATTTACCCAAGAATTTCCTCAGTGGAAGTAATTGTGAATTTGCTTTATGTCAGGCTGCCTTGAAATCTACTTTAAGTATGGGTTTTTAGGCAGTTTGAGATATGCATGTGATGAAATAGAGGAGGTGTGGATTATTGATGTGCTGTCTAAGCACAGTGTCTGAAGTCTGTAATAACTAGCTCCTGATTAGACGCTGTGGACAGTGCGCTCAAGCAGCGGGGAGAGGGCTGCGCGGTGGAAATGTTAGAGAAGATGCTGGGGTGTGTTTGGGCAAAGAATTTGGAGCTGGAGAATGCGAGCGATTTCGTTCTCCTGCCAGAAACCTCCCACGGATGGTGGCACTCCGGCTGATCAGTAATTATAGATAAGCAAATGTAGAACGATCTCTTTTGGACAGCTTTTTGCGAAGGATCTAGCCTGGCTTCGGGGGGTTCTGCTGGGGCTCTGCTGCAGATGGCTCCTTCAAAACGTGTTCAGCGAGCAAGCTGCGTTTTCCACTTTGATCAGGAAAAGCAGGTGAGACGCGGGCACCCGGCTGGGCGCACGCAGCGAGCGCTCTGCCCGCAGCTCCAAAGGGGATGCGTCGGAGGAGAGCCCAAAGGGCTTCCGCTCGCGCGCCTGCCGAGGAGCAGTCTGCCTCCGAAGGGCTCGGGGATATCGAGGCGAGAGAGCAAAACGGAGCCGTCCCCACACCAGCAGGGCCAGTGCGAAGGAGGAACGGCCCCTGCACGCATTTGCATCGCAGCGCTGGGGTTTCTGCCCTGCCTGCCTGGTGCAGGCAGCAGGGCTTTGCTCCGGGGAGCGCTGTGGCGGCGAGGAGGGAGAGCGAGGGAGGAGGGAGTTTGCAAACTTGACTTTCTCACTCACCTTGACTCACGAGATGAGCTTTGTCTCCCTTCACGTCGTGTGGTTTCAATAACATTAGCTCAGCTTTGGCTCAGGATGGCTGCATGTCATTATTTTGCAAATCAAAAAGCAGATGTGACTTTTATTTTTCTAAATGAAAGAAACAAGACTTTTAAGTACGAATAGGATCAGATTAGTCCAATCGGGGCCACAACATTTTGGTCCAGGGGGAAGAGCTGGTGAGGGAACTGGCATTTTATTTTATGTGCCTGCAAAAAAACGCACCCCCCTCTTCCCAACAAACCTACAACAAAGAGCCCTGACTGATTTATTACTGCGTTGATGTTTAATTTTGGATGCATTATTTAAAAAGGCTAATTATGGATGCATTAATATTTATGGGCTCCGGTTGGAGCTGATAGAAAAGTCCACGTTCTAGGCTGGTGAACATTATTATTATTTTCTTTACGTCAAGAATTTTAGGGTTTGGAGGCAATTTTAACTATGTGACCTGCAGTCGAATCATAACCAAAGAACATGACAATATCTAGGATGATGCAATACTTCTAAATACCATTTGCAGACAGGCGTCTTTAATGGATCTCTTTGGAGTTAATAGCCTTTCAGATCCAGGTTTCATATTTTGTGGAGGAAAATCTATAAGTCAGCCTGATAAATTCTGTATTAGGAACAATATGCTTTTCCATGAGGCTAATGTTTTTCCTGTGGAGTTCTCTGATGACCGTGCATTATGTTTGCTTTTTGTATTCGGGCAGCTTTGCTTGGGTTGGGAGCCAGAGGCCTGTGCATTGAATCATTTCTCAGCCCAGGATGAAATGTTTAGGCAAGATTTTCAAATCGCTGTGGAAAGATAGAAGAATTGCAAGGCAGCTCTTCTGCTGGTGTAAGCTGGAGCAGCTCCTGGGAAGCTGACGCTGCTCCACTGTTGATGTGGTGGGGGGTCTGACCCTTCCTATTTTCAGCAAACGCCTGGAAAGGCATCTGCGAAATGCATTGCCTTTTGCAGGTTGTGGGTCGGATCCTGCCGTTGTGCGAGTATCCCGGGTCTCTGCTTCTCACAGCCTTGCATGACTGTTTACCTTGCGTTTCACTTCAGGAGAAGAAACCAAGCAGGGACTTCGCTTGTCTTTTTGCTACTTGGTTTTGCTTTTTGTTCCTCTGGATCTGCAGGGAAATGCCCAAGTCCAGGACAGTAACCGCAGAAAGTCCTGAGTGCTTGTTCCAGACTCCTTCCCACAGCTCAGAATGCCTTTCAGTCCTACAGGCTTTCATCAGTTGCCTCTTCTTTCTCCAATTTTCCCTTTCTTGCATCTGTAGCCTAAAATGCTTAGTACAGACCAAGGTTCTCAGGATAGCTCTTGTTTTGGGATGCCCAATTGATACTCCCTGTGAGGATGCGTGGTTTTCAGAGGGCGAGCAGGTACTGTGCCCATGTACAGGGTGCTTCAAGCTGGCTGCCGGAATCCCTTGCAAACAAGGGATCCATCCCTTTGGCACAAGCCTCTTCAGCACGGAGATGTTATCCTGACTTGGGGCTGTTTTCAGTCCCCCTTTGCCTGGGAGCTGGGCTGCTGGGGGCGATCCCCAGGCAACACAGAAGGGTGTAAATCCCTGCGAATGGTGTAGCAACGCGGAGAGGGGTGTGCTGGGGGTACCCGGGGCTGGAAGCCAGAGCTGCCCCAGGGCTGCCTCAGCTCCTCCGCACCCTCTTGCAAAAAAACCCCGCAGCAGGGCCTTGCTCCTAGCTTTGCTGGATGAGAAGGGTGAGCGGGGAGGCAGAGCTCGCTGGGATTGAAAAAGGAGCGAGGTTTGTTTATGATGAGAACAAATCATTTCCCATTAAGAGTGAAGAGGATGAGCCCTGTGCCTGGTTCCTGCTGCAGCCTGTAAGAAGGCGGAGATGCAGACGAGGAGGCAGGTGGGGAATTTGTCTCCTTGCGCCTTTCTTTGGAAGCAATGCATCTCTCTGCTGGTTAGCAGGCAGGAATTTCAGCAGACTTTTGAGGCCATGAGGTGGTTTGAGGATGGGGTAAAACTATTGTATAAAAGCCTCATCTCATGATGAGGCTCATTTGTTCAGGGCCTGTGTCAGGAGAAGCTGTAGCAGAATCTCAGGCTGACCCCGCTCTTTGCTCTGCTTTTCAGAGGGGCGAACCGCAAAACCGGAGCCCTTCCGCCTGGCTCAGGACAGGTCAGCTGGGTCTGGCCGTTGACGGCTGGCCAGGCTGTCCCACGGCGTGCTTCTGAAGGCCACTTCTGGGTGGTGTCTAGGAGCCTGCCCTGGTCCGTCGGGGAAAGCTGTGGCAAGATAAACGGGGCGAAATTGAGATGAGCGCGAGGCAGGGAGGGCTTTGGGCGCAAATGCCAGTTGCTCCACGTGCTCGGGGTGCGCGCAGTCCGGGGGTATTGGCTGGGTAGGGGTTGGATGCTCCTGAATTTCTCAGCAGGGGGCTTTTTGCTAAGGGCTGGCAGGATGATGCAAAGTAGGGAGTGCTGGATCTGCCCCGAGACTCTGTTACCAGCTCATGCCCTATGGAGCATGCAGAGTGACTCCATCACCTCGTATATGCGTGGAAGGACGGTCCACCATGTGCATGGTGGCTTTCCTCCTGCTCTGGGCCACCTGGAAAGCTCCTGGGGGGCTCAGGCAGGTTTTTCCAGGTTCTGATGTTTTTGGCGTCTTTGTCCTGGAGGCTTGTGCATCGGGGAGGGGGTTGCTGGCGGAGCCATCGTCTGCATTGAATGGAGAAGGGGAAACCTGGAGTTCAGTGCAGAAAAATGGGTCCCTTGCAGGGAGGGATGCATGAAGGTATCTACAGGCTCATGGGGTGGGAAGCACCGGGCTGCAGAACCGGGGTGGTTCCCTCGGGGGCTCCCTATGGGGCATTGATCAGGCGCCCGCATTTGAAGACCACTCGGCGGCTTTGATAGTCTAATGAATCAGCTCGTGTCCAGAGTGCCTGTGTGCAGATGTTGAGGTTGTCTTTGTAAGCGCTAAGCTCCCTCTTCAAAGCATTCTCTGGGAAATGAGTCCCCTTTAAAGATAAAGACTTGATGCCAGGCTCCCTGCGTGCCTCCAGCACAGCGAGGTGGGTGAATGGGAAATCCCCCTGCAAAGCCAGAGAGCAATCACAGGGCGAGGGCGGGGAGCGCACGGAGAGGGGAATTCCTTGGGATGCGAGGGGCTGGCGCAGAGCCCCTCGTCCAGCCGCCTGCCTCTGACAGGCACCGAAACCAGCTGTTTCCAAGGATAACCAAGACGCATTTGTTCCCACTACTTCCATGTCTGCTGTCTGGGTTTCCCTTCTGGAAATTCTGGTTCTTAACTGCTACTGTGGTTTGTCTTTTTGGTCCTGGGGGGCTGGGAAGAGGACATGAGCTGGAGAGATGTGACCGCTGCATTCGAATAGGGCAGCCCTGTCGCACAGGTCAGGCTGGCCCTATAAGTCTCCATTAGGCAAATGGGATTTTAATGCCTTGCTCAGGGGCTGGGAGCAGCGGGGCCGGTCTCCTCGCCTACCTGCCATGGCACAGAGCCCGCCGGCTAGGCCCTCTGTCCCTGCTGTTTGGTGGCAGCGTGGGACAGTGCCGGCCTTGTCACCGCCGGGCTCCGCTGCCCGTGCCTCTGTGTGCTGCCTGCAGCGCGGTCGGTCACTGCCTGCACGCAGCGGCTGCTCCGCGAGCTGCTAACTTCCAGATGCTTACAGATGCTTTCTTAAAGGCACGGACAGATGGCTGCAAGCAGTTCAGTAAGCGTATCTGTGTTTTACCACCGCCGAGCTGCGAGGCGGTAACAGATCTGTGCGTATTCCTCGGCTAGGGCAGGCAGAAAATCTTGTAGGATAGCACCAGAGACTGCTTGGGATAACCTGTGTTGGGTCACGTTTGCTGTAAACGAGGAGGGCTGGTGCAGCTTGGTGTTGCATTTCAGGTGAATTACTTGTTTCTGAAGATTTTAAAACTCGGGGCCTGATTCTGCATCCTCTAGGCAGAGGGATGTGTGGATGCAGTGGGTTTCAGGTGCCCAATCCCTGCACCTGTTAGCAGGACCCAAAGCAAAACCCTGCACAGCAGGGATGGAAAAGCACCGGGCTGGCCCAAAAGGAAGGGCAGGAACTTGGTGGTGTGGGATGGGCAGAGGAGGGTGGAGGGAGGCGAGAGTGGATCTCCCACTGCAGCGCTCTCCGGCTGCGGGTCTACCTCGTGCCGGTGGTCTGGACAGGGGCGGGGGGGCACTGCCTGCCTGCTCCCGCAGCTGTTCTGGCTTTCCCCCCTCCCTGGGGCAATGGATGGATGTAAAGCCCAAAGTGCTGCAGTTCAGCCCCTCACCCCGTACAGCTGCTGCTGCAGATGCAGGCTGTGCTGGAGCTGGGTATTCACTAAGGACGCATCTTCCTTGCCAGGAGAAGGTCTGAGGAGCAGTTCGGGGGCTCGTAGGCGGTCTGCGGTGAGCGCATGCAGATGCTGATTCCATCAGTGTCGTGTTTATCATTTCCCCTCAATGGACCTCCCTCCCTCTGTGCTGGGTGCTGTTGAACTTGCCCCATCTCGTCTCCCTGCAGTTCGCTGTGTCCTCCCTCCAGCAACACGCTGCTCCGTGGAAATAGCCCCAGCGCGTGCGTGTGCGCATCCCAGCCCACGCCGCCCCTCTGCAGCACCGAGATGACTCCCCTGCCTTGGTGGTTCTCCAGAGGCAGCTTGCGGGCTGGGTGGAGGTGGTGGGGTTCACCTTTAGCCACCCGCTCCGTCTCCTTCCCCTCTCTCCCTCTCTCTCTTGTTTGCTTGCTCAGGCTTATCTCGCTCCTGCGGATGCCGGTTTTGTTTTCTGCCTTCCCCTCTCTGCTCGGAGCGCTGGAGAGCTCTCAGCTCCTTCAGGCCGGAGATAAGAGAAGCGAGCGGACTTGTTTCCCAGACCGGGTGGATGCCGATGGAGCGGCAAGGCACGCATGGCATGCCTGAGGCTGGGAGCTGGGAAGGGGGGGGAGCGATGAGCCCGCATCTGCACCCCCCCGGCTTCCCCGCGAGTCGGGGGCAAATGCAAAGGCTGTGGGAAGGCTCCAGCATTGCCCCCAGCCTGCTCGGAGGTGTTGCCGTCTCCTTGCTGCTGGTGGGGAGCTGCCCGCGGGGCTGCCGGCTCTTTCAGGGGGAGGTTTTGCAGCACGCAGCAAGCCCGGGCTTGTTTTGGACTGGGGAATCTTTGCACAGAGCATTCCTCAAATCCTGGCCAGGCTGCTGCCGCTCCGCTTGCACGAGGGCGCTGGGAGGGAGGGGAGCGCGGCCGAGGCTGTGCCCCGCTCCCCTGCCCTCCCTGCTGCCTTCGCCTCTGCCCGGCCCCTGCAAGGGCTCAGGGGGAGGCATCGGGGCGGCGGGGAGCAAGCCGAGGGGCCGTGTCTGTGCTGCGGCTCCAGCATCGGTGCTCTGCCTGGCGGGGAGGGGGGGGCTTCGGCACGCGCGGGAGAAACTCCCTCTAATTATCAGGAGTGATGAAAGCCTCTTAGGCAAGAAGTGATGAGGGAAAAGTGCCTGACCGTGGGAAGGAGAGAGACGGCACAGATGGCATCGTGCTGCCGAGCAACCTGCTCCCGCGCGGGGAACGGGCAGCGGTGACAAAGGGACGCGCTGGGGATGCAGAGCCCGCCCTCGGGCAGCTCGGCCCGGCCTGCAGCGGGGCCCGGCCCGCGGCCTCGGGCTGGAAGGGGCCTCGTGCTCCGGGCACTGCTCGGTTCCTTTCCCGCAGCGCTCCCGGGCTCTGGGCAGCATCGCGGGCAGCCGGGGGCTCGCAGCGACGCACCTGGGGTGGCAGGGCCGAGGCAGGCTGGGGCTGGGCTTTAACCGCGAGGCTTTGGCCGGCCGGGTGGTGGTCACTGGGACAGGCTTTAAAGGCAGCAAAGATGCTGCGGAGCGAGAGGTGCGTGCGGTGAGCATGCTTACGATGGCTCTTGCCGTCGGAAAACCCAGGCAGAAGCGAGGGTGTGAAAATGATCTCCGAGGGCGAGGGCTTTAAAAGCGGCTCAGCCAGAAGCAGGCAGCAGGGGGGAGCTGGGAGGTGGAGACCCCGCACGTCGCACGGTGTGTGCTCGCAGGAGGACACGAGAGAGCACGTGGAGGCACCAGGCGGGGGATGTGCAGAAGCCAAATGGCAAAGGAGAGCCACAGGCAAAGGGGGGTCCCGAAGCAGCCAGGAGCGATTCGGCTTGGACCGTAACGGGGGCCGGGGCTGCCTGGCGCAGGGCTCGGCCAGGTGGCTGCAAGGGAGGGACTCGGGGTCTTTCTTCAGAACCTGAAAGACCTCGCGGCTGGAAACCCCCCCGGCTTGCAGCAGCTCACCCCTGCTGCTTGTACCTCCTCTTCTGAATGGCCTCTCGTGGCTGCTCTACTTCCACGAGGATTAACCCCTGCTTTCCCTGCCCCGCTGCCTCCACGTCTTGCGTTCACCTGCCCCCCGGCTGCTGCTCGAGCCCTTTCCGCGAGGACCGAGGGTGGGAGCAGTCCCTGCGCTTTGTTTGTGTCCCCCGCTCCCCCACCCTCTGCACCTCCCTCCATCAAAGCAACCGGAGATAGGAGGCTACGGCTGTGCTTTTAAGTTGAATCTCTGCAGCTGAAATAAAATTGCATATATTTGCATAAGGAGCATCTCAATTAGCATATTTGTGGGTAAAGCTAAAAGGGCTGTTCATTTGGAAGTGAAAATGTGAGCGAAACATGGAAATGACTTCCAGCCCCCTTTGCAAGCAGCTTAATTAAATATTTCCTTAGCGTGTGCGCATGGATTTAGGAAGCTATCGCTGTATATGTAATGGGGTGTGAAACCCCCGGGCGGGGAGCTGTGGCCCCGCAAAGCCCCAGGTGTGCCTGTGCCCCCTGAGCTGCCTCCAAAGGGAGCAGTCTGCAGGGAGGGGGGTTCGGGGTGCCCGTCGCGGGGTCTCTCTCCAGGAAAGCTTGCTTTCTGCCACCTCGTACGGCGATGCGGCGTTTTCCCAGCTGTGTGGTCATTCGGGAGAGGGCTGTGGCATCGGCAGCTGCCCCAGCCAGGGCTGTCGGGGTGCTGCTCGCGTGGACGGATGCATGAGGGGGGGAGTGATGAACCCCTAGGACAGGCGGAGGGAAGCAGCCACTTGGAAACCTACAGCACAGAGAGCCCGGGAAGAGGGAAACATTTTGGGCTGGAGGGGGCGGGAGGCCCACGCACCCCCACGCTGCCGACAGAGGGCTGGGCACGAGGGGGGCCGAGGAGCGGGTCACACACGACGTATTGTGCGCGGCTGAAAGGCACCACAGTCCCGAAATGTTAATCTGACCCAACCTTTAGCCAGTTCTGATTTTCCTCTCAATGAGCGTGCATTAATCTGGCTCTTTCTCCCCCTTTCCCCGCAGTGGAGAGCCCTTGTTCTGCCTGCTCTTGCTAAAATTGCCTTTCATCAAACCGAAATAAAGCTCCCAAAGTCTGGAGCGCGGCCCCCTCCCGGGCTGGCGGGGAGGGACGGGCTCGGCTTTGCCAAGCAGAGGGAGCGTGGCTGGCGCTGGGGGGGAGGACGAGGCACCCGCTGGGTGCTGCCAGCCCTGCCCGGGCAGCACCTTGGGCACACAGGTCCATGGCATCCCTAGGGGTGGGGGGAGAGGGGCATTAACCCCTTCCCACCCTAACTGCTGGGCGGCCTCGTGGTGCTGTCGAGCCCCCCGGGCAGGTGCTGTGCTGCAGAACCGGCCGCGTTGCTGCCGCGGGGGCCTGACCCACGAAGCGGCCAAAACGTGCCCTGCTGCTGCCGTTACCTAACGCTGCCTGCTTCGCTCTCTCCGCAGCTGCCTGTCCTGCGTGAACGGCTCCTTCCCCTGCCACTGGTGCAAATACCGGCACATCTGCACCCACAACGCCGCCGACTGCTCCTTCCTGGAGGGGCGCGTCAAGCTCTCCGAGGTAAGGCGACACGAGCCAGCTCTGCTCTCCTCTCCCTGTCCTGTCGTGGCCTCTCGCCCTGCAGGGAAGGGTTTAGAAGAGGAAAAGCGCTTTCCAAATCTTTCCCACCACCTTGTTCCCCATGCAGGCCATGCCCGGGGTGCTGGGCTTGCCTGGGAAGCAAGGAGGGAGCTGTGGGAAGAGCTGGGGGGCTGCCTGCTGGCAGGGAGAGGCTGTATGAGCTGAGAAGTGTCATTGCAGAGGCTGTTTGGGAATCTGGGCTAAGTCAGAAAGCACTTTAGGCTGAGTGAGGTGAAAAACAAAGGCAGAGACGCTTAAGCATTTTCCTTTGATGTTTTTGAAGGGAGCAAGCTTGAATTGTCATTGCAGAACAACTTGTTTTCAGAGAGGGGAAGGTTTAAAGCCGTAAAACAAACCATGTTGCTGCACCTCACATGTTCTTCGTCTCTAACACTTTGCTAAGAAACCTGTTACTGTGTGGGGGTTTATCCTGCATGGCATCCGTGCCACCAGCCGGGGAAATCGATCACTCGCAGGGCACTTACAGGAGGTCCCTGCCTCTGCAGCCTGCCATGGCACCGCTGGCTGGTTGGGTTGGATCTGGCGGGGTCCGGCAAGCAACCTGGGTTGCTGTGGTAAATGATGATTTGGGTCCTGAAGGGAGAGTTTTGGGGAGGAGAGTCTCTCTCCTGTCCCTGCCAAACTCACTGAAGGTGTCTCAGGTTGAGCCTACCTGGGTTTCCAGTCCTGCTGCCTGATGTTTGCTGCTCGGAGCAAAGCCATGCACTGCCCTGCTGAATGGTTCCAACGGATGTTGTCCTGGAGAAAGCGATCGCCCAAATCCTGTCACAGAAACTGCTTCCATCCTGGCCGTTCGGGCTCTGAGCTCCATCACAGCCTGTGTCATGTTGGCCTCCCAAGCCAGGACCGGTTCCTGGGAGCAGAGGATAACAAAGGAGGCTTGTCTGAGAAGCCTCTCAAAGACTTGGCCATCCTGCTTGCACTAGAGCAAGCCTGTCTGCGTCTCTCTGACTCAGAGGAGCAGCAGCCGCATCTCCGAGTGAATCTCTGTCTCTTGTAATTTGTGCCTTGTGAGGTCTCCCTTCATCCTCGGTGAGAACCTGCGGGCTCTTGGGTCCCCTTCTGGTTCCGGGTGGTTGTCCTCCGTGTCCCCATGCTTCAGTGCTGGGCTTGGAGCATGCATGGAGTTAGATGGAACTGTCTGTGGCCAAGGTGCCCTCAGCCATATTACTCACTTGCCGTGTCTTTTCCCCTCCTGACTCCTGCCTCTGTAGCTGCTCTGGGCTCACTGGAACAGGTCAAACTCCCAGCAGGGAACAATTAATTTTTCCCCTTCCTCCTGCCTGCCTCTTCCATCACTTGAGGAGCTCGAGCCCTCCAGGAGAGGACGGGAGAGCTGGGCCATTACTCAGCCAGTGCCTGGCCACCAGCAGCACAATCGCTCTTGTGCTGGGGACAGGATGGATGGAGCAGCATCTTCACACGTGCTGGGTCTAGCCCTGCATTTCTTCTTCCCCGTTCCCTGTGGAAAGCCAGAGCGCCTGGTCCTGCTGCCTCTCGGCAAGGAGCTGGTGTGTCTACAGGGGAACACTTGGGCTTTGCAGTCTGCAAGCAGAGGTGCTTGGGTCTCTGCTTGGGTACTCCCCACGTTCTGCACCTCCGTGGACTTCAGGAGTGAAGGATGTGGACTGCCACCAGAAGATGGTGGCATACCTGCACAGGGCTGCGCTGGATCTCGACAACATCGTTACTGGGCATGGAGCTGAGCAAAGCCTTCTCTCAGCCAAGTGCATCTGGAGAGCTGGAAAAGCCCAACCATCGCTCTCGTGTGTGGGTAGGTGGGGTTGGCACTTGCCATTTCTGCACAGCAACAGGCAAACGTCGGAAACGAGACGCCACTCGTCAAACAGCCCCTTCTGTCCCCGCGCCGCCAGCCAGGGCGTAGCTGCGTGGGCTGTGCCGCGGCCCCGCCGTCAGCGCTCTGCGTGCTCGTCCCCTCGGACTCGCCGAGATGCGAGCGCAGCGATGGCTTTCCACCGTTCCTTCCGTCACAAACAACCGATCTCCGAGTTTTGGCACCACCTCTCGCCTCCCTTGTGGTATTATCCGAGCGCAAGGGGGTTGCGTTGTGCTCGTCGGTGCTCGAGCATGTCCCGCACAGTCCACATGATGCACGGGCCAGAACGAGCCCAGCTCGGCGGCCCCACACAAGGGGGAATTATGTAATGCGAGAAGATTAGAAAAAGCTGTTTTCTCCCAGCTTGTGCCCTGAAGAAATCTGGCGAGGAATCAGCCTGTCCTTGAGGTTGCCTTCCCAGCCAGCTCCGACGTTGCTTCTGCAAACAGGATGCTCAGTGCCAGCGGTTCCCAGCAGCCCTTGTGTGGCAGCTGCTGGGGCTCTTCCCCCATCCCTTCCAAGCAAACACAAAAGCAACCCGTAACATCCCCTGTGTGTTGTCTTTGGGACGCGTGCACCTTTCCCAGGGGACAGCGCGGGTGAACTTGTGTCACTTCCAAGCGTGGGCACGCTGTCCCCCGGCAGACCTTTTGGTCACCCTGGGATCTGGAGCGGCGCCTGGCTTGAGGCTTGGAAAGCCTGGCTCAGCTTGTTTGCGCTTTGGTGTGGCCGCAGCAGTTCCCGGCAGGGGTGGCCGGACACCCTCGGACCAGCCGCGTCTGTGGGCTGAGATCAGAAATCCTGCCCCTTTCTGCGGCGATGCAGTGGGCAGGGGTGACTTGGTGCCAGACCGTGGCACCGCTGGACAAATTAATGGTAGATGTTCAGCCCGAGCCTCTCTGTGGGAGGATGTCTAACTCTTGGAGTTATTTTAAGCAGGATTTGGTCTGTCTGCAGTTCAGTCGGTTTGAGTGTGGTGGGCACTGGTCAGAAAAGGCACGGAAATCTGTTAATGGCAGGGCTTAACTCGGTGTCTGCTGGTTCCCAGTGGCACCTGCAGTTCAAACGGCATCATTCATTTCTTTCTGGGATGGGAAAGTAGGCGTTGTGCAGGAAAATGCAAGCAGCAACCCAAGGCACTGTCCTGGGTGTGCCTGGGATGTTACCCTGCGTGCGGGGTGGCTGGGCTCTGTTCTGGGGGATGGCAGGGAAGAACTGGGTGTGGGCAGGAGCCACCAGGCATGTAAATGTGCCTGGGAACGGCAGCAGCAGGAAGGATGTCCCTGCCTGCTGGCTGCTGTGGCTTTGAACCCTCAGCTCTGGAGTCTTTGATTACTTCACATTCCCAGAGATCTTCGTCCTCTTGTGGCTTTCTCCGGAGGTAAAGGAGTGGGAAGGGAGGATGAAGCAGCACAGGCTGCTCTTCGCTTGTCCCTGCTTGCAGTGCCCCGTGGTCACTGTGGGTGTGATCAATAATTGAAACGGAGTTCTCCTTTTCCAAAAAGCTGCTCTCCCGAGACAGTCCCTGGTGTCTGCCGATGACAAGCTACCACTGAGGGTAAAAGGCTTGTGACCTGCGGGGACCAAGTGTGTTTGCTCAGTCTCAGCATGTTCTGCTCATGTTTGTTCTGCGTTCCCCTGACTGATGGGAATGGCTGAGGCCAGGAGGACTTCGTGACGGACCCCGAAAGCCTCAGAGAAAATTGTGCTTTGACTTGGCTGGGCAGAGGTCTGGCCCTCTGGGTGCTCAGGCAGCTGGAGCAGAAGCACTGCTGGCGAATGACTCACGCAGCACTTGAAAGCCGAAGGAAGCTGGTCCTCGATGCTCTCTGCAACTCCCAGGGCCATGCACAGAGATACCCTGAGATCGCTCACTTGGCCTGTGCTGCTGCCAGCACCCCCTGGGGATATGCCCCCCAAGGTGACCGTCCCCAGCTCTGCGGACCAGCTGTCCCCATATGTCCCATCCATCTGCACCCTTCCTTAGCTCTCCTGCCTCACTGCTGCTGCTGCTCCATATGTGCCCAGCTTCTGGGAGTTGCCCCACGCCTTCCTGTGCTGTCGGGTGCCCAGGTCAGGGTGCGTGTCCCGGTTACTGGTGCAGCTGGTGTGCCCCATAGCTGCTCCGTGACCAACCATGGTCACCGAGGGCTTGGGCAGGGTGAAGCCAGAGTCAAGCCCAGCCCTGGCCTGCCTTCATCCCCATCTCTGCTGATAATGCAGCCTTGCAGCTGGAGCTGGGAGCTGCCAGAGAAACCCAGACCACAGCATTTGCAGCATGACTCTCAATCTCTTAGCTCTCCAAGCAAACTTGGGTACCCTTGTAATGTTCTCATCCAGCTAGAAAAACAGCTTTAATAGGAGAAAATCTGAGTTGTGCAATGTTTGGGAAGGTGCCTTGCTTTTCTGCTCATCCCATCACTTTGTAGCTCCCTACTCCTGGAAGCAGGGGATCTGCAGTGGGCTCTGGTTTCTGCAGGACAGGGGAGCAGCATGGGCCGTGCAGAGCGTTCCAAGGGACTTGAGTGACAGGCAGCGCCGGGCGAGTTTCGTCAGCTGTTTGAATGGCTTGTAGGGGAAATGAGTTGTCCGAGTGCCCCCACCCCTCCTGCCACCCGGGGGCCGGGCAGTGCTGCCCCAGCGCCCACCAGCACCAGGTGCTTCCTGTTTTGGAGCCGGCTGAAATTTTTGCTGGATGAGACACTTCTGCCGGCAGATGCAGAGCATGTGACGTAGCGGGGGGACTCGGCTCAAACCGCGAGTCAGCAAATCCACCCCGCGTGCGTACGTGCATGGGGGAGAGGGATGCCTGTGCCTGCCGCCCTCCCTGGCTCTTGTGGGGGTCTTGCGAGCATCCGTGGTGAGCCCAGCCAGGGTGGGTGAAGGTACCCATCTCCCTGGCTGGACCGAGAGCAGCAATGATGGAAAAACGAGGAGGTGGTGGTGCTGGAGAGCAAACCAGCAGCTAATCCTCGCCGAGCTTCTGCATACCCTGCGGGGAAGGCTTGTGCCACCCGCGGTGTCTCCCTGCAATGCAGAGAGGGATCAAGCGGGCAGGGATGTCTCCATCAGCACTGCTGATCCCATCCTGAGCCGGGAGCCTGTGGCGGGGACCTCTTGTTATAACGGGCAGCAGGCACGTGGAGCCTTCCCGCTGTGAGCCCCGGGTGTTTCTGGAAGCGAGGGCACCTTCAGCCCCGCTTTGCAGAGGAACAGTTGTGATAGGGAGCAGGGAGGTGGCAGGGGCAGTGCTGAGGGTCCCTAGGCTGGCTGTGGGGACGTTTCGTTTAGCATGTTTTGGGGTTTTCTGTCAATATTTGCTAAATGAAACGATTGCTTTTTCATTTCTCTGCGATGTTAAAAGTTAGATTTATCTCAGCCCGGGGCTGTGCAGGGTCCAGCCTGGCTCGCCGCGGTGCCGGTGGCTGCAGGAGGCACCTGGGCAGCCTTGGTCACGCGTGGCTGCCAGCGGCACAGGGCTGGAGCTGCCCCGCAGCAGCACCGCGCCAGTCCCTCGGCAGCAGTGGTTTCTGTTTTCGGACCAGCTCCTTTTAGCATGCCTTATTCCCCCTTGCCGTTATTTAAAGCCGACGCTTCCAAGAGTCGCTGCCGTAGGTGCGAGACCTCCGCCAGGTTCTGCAAGGCCGGCGTGGGATTGCATCAGGCTGTTGTTGCCGAAGTGGCATCCGTCGGGGACGCGGAGCTGTTTTTCTGCCTGAGCTCATTTATTTTTGCTCCCTCCTGCTCCCCTGTGCTTTGCACACACAGCTCGCAGCTCCCCCGGAGCAGCTGGGCGCCAGCGACTATTAAAAGTCGAGTGCTTTGCCCTCCTGACAGCTCCTTCCTGGGGAGCTGGGGGCTGGCAGGGTGGAGCCGAGCCCCTGCCCTTGCCTTCGTCCCCAGGTCGGACTCATCAGCATCCCCTCTCTGTTTGTTGGACACCCTGCAGTCAGGCTGGGCTTGGGTGAGGCTGCTTCGAGCTGGCCACGGTTAGAAACAGCAGCAACATTCCCTGCAGAGCGGTGTCTCTCCGCAGAGTTGTGTTGCAGAGGGACAAAGGGGAAAAAGGCTTTTCTGTCCATTCATGGACAAAGGGGAATGGAGGCTGTGTGACCTCTGAGAGGGTAGCCTGATGGATGGTGCACAGCCCATTGGGTGTTAACTCTGAAACCTGCTGACTGCAGTGACAGCATCCAAGCCCGTCTTGCTACCAGTCATTTGGCCCAAACATGCAGCTGATGTGCTGCTGTCTCAGTCCCAGGTTACAGGTCCCATAGCTGGATCCCGCAGCCAGGATCAACCTGAGCTGCAGAAAACACCCAATTCCCCCGCCGCGAAGTTCCTCTTCAGTCTCCTTTTCTGTGTTCAGGGCTCTGATCAGAGCAGGCATGAGATGCCGATTTGGGGTTGGGTGCACACAAGGATTTACTTGAGCGTGTGCTCAGGGTGGCCAGCCGTGGTTTTCTTGCAGCACATTGCCCTGCCTGGCCAAGGTGGGGGGGTCCTGGTGCTGGGGGAGGCCGCATGGTTTTCCCGCTTCATCTCTGCCCCTTGCTCTCCTTGCAGGACTGCCCCCAGATCCTGCCCTCCACCCAGATCTACATCCCCGTGGGCGTGGTGAAGCCCATCACCCTGACGGCCAAGAACCTGCCCCAGCCGCAGTCTGGCCAGCGCAACTACGAGTGCATCTTCCACATCCCCGGCAGCACAACCCGCGTCACCGCCCTGCGCTTCAACAGCACCAGCATCCAGTGCCAGAACACCTCGGTGAGTGCCCGTTTCCCTGCCCGGTGCATGTTTTGTTTGCAGGATGCTCCTTCCTGCCCGTTGCATGGCTGGGTGTGCTTTCTCTGGGGCAGCTGAGGGAGGTTCTTGGGGTTCGGGGGTCAAAGGGGGCTCCCAGCCCATGCTCTCCACTGCCTTGCTCCCAGGTGCACGGGGAAGATGCTGCCTGGGGTTGTTGCGGATGGGATCAACACCCCTGCCACTGAGACCTGGGACCCGCCAGGCTTTAGGAGCACTTCCAAGGAAATTCACTTTCAAAAGCTGAGAAAAGTTGCCTGAACCAGGGCCAGCTGGCCCGGACGTGTCGGAGCCTTGCATCCCCACCCCTCTGCCTCCTGACACCAGGCGGTCCCGCTCTGCAGGCAGAATCAAGCTAACACCTCCATATACGGCTTTGCACGTGCTCCCCTGCACACAGCTGTGCCTCCCAGCCCCGCTCGCGCTCTCCCCTCCCATCCTGCCGCCCCGGCTCCATCCCCATCCGACTGCATCGCACCCCAGCCTGCCCGCTCTGCATCCCGGCTCTGCTGGTGCATCGCTCCCTCGCTGCTCCCTGCGGCCAAAGCTCTCTCCTGCAGGCGGCTCTGATGGTCTGCCCTCCTCGCTTGTTGTGTCCCTAAGCGAGACGGGGTTTTGCAGCCCCTGGGCGAGCTGTGTGGGCATGCCCCTGCTGCGTGGTGATCCCGTGAGCAAACGAATCCAGGGCATTAATAGCCATCCCCTCCAGGGACATGGCATTGCTCAGCTCCACGGGTGCCCCGCTCAGCTCTGCTCTGACCTTTCCTCATCTGCGTGGAGCCAGCCCCTCCCTTCTCCCTCTGATTTAATCCTTTTAAAATTTGTTTTCCATCACTCACACTGTGAAAGCTCATTTGCAGCCTAACACCAGTGCCCACCCCTGCTCCCCCATCCTTCGGTGGCACCAGTGACATTTAGAAACCGCTGAAGGAGCCTGCCCGAGGTGCAGCGTCTGGGCACAAGGAGCACCCCGAGCCCACCGCCCCAGCCTCGTGCCCTGGGCGGTGCCGCTGGGGGATGCTGTGCTGCCCGGGCTCTTGCTCTGCCACCTGCGGTTTGTTAGGAGCAGGAATGCCCCTGGCCTGAGCTGCCGGCTGGAAATTTTGTTGGTGGAGCTGCACTTGGTCGGGAGCTGGATGCTCCCAGCAGCACAGAAAAGGGGGCAGCAGCAGAAAGATGCAGGATCAGAGAGGGGCTCCCCGGGGCGCTGCTGCAAGGAGCCATCCGTGCCAGGGTGCTCAAGCAAAGATTTCTCATCTTGCTGCCATGTTAGGGACAGCGAGCCAGGGGAAAAAAAGAACCAAGGTCAAGCATGGTACAGCGGAATTAGCTTGGCTGGTTTTCTCCCGTTTTCATGGTGTCCCTCACCAGGACTGTGCCACGTGGAGCTGCCCCTGGGTCCCATTTCAGCCATTGTCAGAGCTCGTGCACGGCTCAGCGTTGGCAGCTCAAGGGGCATGCACGGGCGAGAGATGCGTCGCCTGGTCACCAGAGGAGACATCCTGCGGGTGGGCGTCCCTTGGCCAGGGTCTGGTTGCTGCTGGGGGCCGAGCTTGGCCCTTGTCTCTGGCAGCCGCGTTGCACCGCGGGCCCGAGGGCTGCTCTGCGAGGCAGCGTGCGAACAGTCCCCACGCAGAGCTGGGATGGCAGACGCCTTCTCCTGGGCTAACAGGGCTGGCCGTTTGACCTGCAAATTGCCAGGTACGTCCCAAAAGCGGAGTGAAACGGCTGGAAAATGAGCCAGCAGAGTTGCAGGCTGCGCGTGCTTGGGATGGACAGCAGCAGCCCCATGGAGCTGAGGTCTCGGGCAGCAGCCTTTGTTTTCAGGCTCAGGGTAGCTTCACAGAAGGAGGAAAAAAGTTTTGGCTTGAAAGAAGCTGTCTTTCTTTCTTTCAGGGTCTGCTCGCCTGCTTTAATGTTTGAGGGCATTTAGCCAGGCTGCTTTATGGTGTGGGTGATTCAAATTCACACTTCTGTGAAACTTGTCTCCTCCCTGTCTTTTTTGCAGTCCATCTGGCTTGCTGATAGCACTTCATGCTTCGCGCGCAGTCACCCAGCGGTGACCCACCGGAGCGGGGCGCGGGTGCAGGCACGGAGCGGGTGGCCCAGGCGGCTCCCTCGCCATCCGGCTGGGCTTTCTGCCCTTCGGATTCGTTTGTCAGGTCGGGGCTTCGGGTCTCGCCTGGTGTGGAGGACACTGGTGAGTGGAGGAAGAGTGAAGTGATGATATCCTCCCCGCGTGGAAGTGAGAAATTGATGTCCTCGATTCAGGAAGGCATTTAAGCATACTTTGTTTCCAGGAGTTCAATGGGTTCTAAACAAGAGGTTAATTACTTTGCTGAATTAGGGATGCTTTCCTGAATTGCGGATGAATGGAAGGGATAATAAGTCAAGTCCACTTAAAACTCTTTGTCTTTTGTTTAGTTTTAGTGCTTGTCAAACTCCAATGACTTTTTAGCACTTTGAAGAAAGGACATCTTTGTTAAATATTCAACAGTCCATTCATTAAGGTTTGAGTGTCGACTATAAACATCATCGGAGACACCCAATAGATCTTCAGCAAGCTCAAGGGAGACCAGGCTTGGTGTTCCCCATACATCCCAGGTCAAAAAGTGAGCAGAAAAAACCCTTTTGTGCCTCTTCACTGCAGTCTCTTTCTCCTCTTCAAAAAGAAAGCAGCCCTAGGGGTTTTCTGCATGCGTTGTAAAGAAGCAAAAAGAAAAATCTAAGAAAATAAATTGTTTGGCAGTAAACTAGTTTTTTGTTAATCGGTTACTTTAAATCTTCTGGAGGCAGACATTTTCAGGTTTGCTTTCTTGCAGCGGAGGATGGCTAAATGGTCACCTCTCTTAATTTGTGCGGATAATGTCACTGAATTTCACTTTCCAAGCGGCCCCTACCTCTGCCCATTCTTTCCCATCTGCCATCCCTAAACAGGACTCATCCTTCCAATTTCTGCAGAAAATAAACAGTTTCAGTGGTGGAAAAGCACCCTAGTTGAGAATCCATGCTACTGCTTGTAACAGAGGCATTCAGCTGACTTTATCAAATTTTGCCCTGGCATTGGCAAAATGACTACAAGTGTTTTCACTGTCAAGGATTTAGCTTTTGCTCTTGAGAATGTTCCTCTTAAGGCTGGAATAGCCCAAAAGCTGCTCTTTCCCTTTAAAAGTAAAAATAGGAAGAACCCCTGATCTCCTTTCGAAGAGTATCCGAGTTTGTTGTCTCAGCACTTTAAATTAAACCTCACGCCTCAATTATTTCCCTTCCCCTTTAACAAAAGCCCCACGTGGCGATGAGCAGCTGTGTCAACTCCGGATCTCCCTTTCGGCTCCTTCCTCGCAATCCCCCCGGCACGTGCCGCCCGCGCTTCAGCTGCGGCTCCTGCTGTCACCCCCGGTGTCACCCCCTCCACGCAGGCACGGGTCGGGACCTTCTCCCCGGAGCCGCGTGGGCTGCGCGGAGTGACCTCGCCTGTCCTCATCCCTGTGACAAAGTGACACGGCCCTGCAAAGCTTCCTGCTGCGTGCCTCCGGTGACCGATGGGAGGAACGTGTAAGTGGGTGCGGAGCAAGCTGGTTTCTGCTGGGCTGGTGCGGTCGGCACGTGAGTGGTACCCAGCGGTGCGGAGCCGTGGATTCAGAGGTTGGGGCGCCCAGCTCCAGGCACGGATGTCAGGAAGACAGGCACGACCCGGTACATTCATGCTTTCTGGGTATTTTTTACCATGATGGAGACCAGGCATTGGTCTGGTTTATTCCCAGGGTCTCAGGTTCTCGCGTACGCTCTGATGAATTTTGGGCAAGACAAATCCAGGGGAAGAAACTTGCGTGCGATGGGAGAGGAAGGGAGGAGATTTATGTGAAAAGAGCAAAAGGAGATCCAGAATCAGAGGGCAAGCGTTACTGTCAAGTTGTGCTGTTGTGTGGATGACAGTATTTTACTAGGCCTAGGGTGTATTTATAGAGGAACATAAATCATACACACATGCCCTGTTCGAGTGCCGCACACCTCCGGTGTATGTATCTCTAATTAACCAGCCATGGAGAGGGAAACGGGATTGGAGCCTACAACCCCAGAACCGTTCGCCAACAAAGCCACGCTCTCTGTCCTAGCGGTGCCTACATTTATCTTTCCTGCAGCAGTGTTTAAAGTGAAAAGGGAGTATCAGGAGAGTTTGATAGGATCCAATTAAATTCCAGCAGATAAAATAATGATGAATTGCAGTTGAGCCCTGGCGAGACGCGATGTACATTACTGCCGTCCCCGTAGTGCGGGGAAGGAGTTGAGGTCATCAGCTACAGAAAAATAGGACACAGCTGCAGCCGAGCCGTTCCTCCAGAAACGCAGCCCAGGGGGATGGTGCCTGTGAGAGGGAGGGGAGGACCTCGGGGGGGAGTGGAGGAAGATTGGGATGCGTGGATTTGCTTACATAGCTCGCAGCGGGCAGGGGAACAACCCTTCTGACGCCTTTCTTGGGAAGCGGCATCCCTATCCCTCCGGTCCTTCGAGCGCTGCTTTGCAGGGGTTGTGGCTGGAGCAGGGTGGATGCCCCATGGCAAGGGGTCCCACAGGGCCTCCGCCTGGGTGGGGAAGGGCTGGTGCCTTTGACTAGCTGCTGCAGGGCCAGCGGTGCTTGCAGGAGCATCCCAAAGCACATCTCAGTGCAATCTGCCCCCAGATTTTGGGTGCAGCCTTTCTGGCTGTGGCTCCCCAGAGGTACTCCCTTGGAGTTCCCAATCCATCACCCCACAGGGAGTCGAGCAGCTTTCGCTGCCCATCGCTGCCAACTCACAGCTGAGCAGGAAGCTTACGAGGACCAAACACGAGAGCTTTTTGGGGAGGTGGCACCAGCGTGCTGTGCCAGCGGCTATCCCCTGTCTGGGGCGCGCTGCGGGGATGGGGCGGGCACGAGAAGCAAAGCACGTGAGGTTGCTTAGGAAGATGCCTGAGATAAGTTATGGGCGAAGAGCCTTGAAAAAGGCTTGGCGAGGAGTCCTCTCGCCTGAGTCACTTCCCTGCAGAAGGAGACCTTGCTGGGAATAGCCGCCTCCAGGCTGGCGGGGCTGGCGCGTCCCCTGTCGGCCCTTCCACGCTTGTCCTGTAGGCTCCTCCAGAGAGGTACCGAAATGCTGCTCTGGGCTAGGTGAGGAGCCAAGAAGCTCTGTCTGCGCCGCTGACTCACTCGATGACACGTATTCTCCCATCCCCTTCTGTGGACAGTGCCGTGGCACGCGAACGTGCTTTTTGCTTTCAGTGCCGTTCGTTTGCTCTCTGGGCTGTGCCTGTCGCTTTTTTTTTTTTTTTTTTTTTNNNNTTTTTTTTTTTTTTTTTTGCTCCCAGAGCAAACTTCCCTTGCCTATAACATATCCTGGAGACAGCTGCCACGATGCGTCGCGTGTCGGTACGACCTGGCCTTCCAGGCACGTTTGTATTGTGGGATGTGGTGTCGCGGCAGGGCCGCCCGGACAGGTACATCTCGCATCAGCCCTGGCCTCCCGTCCCGCAGCTCATCACAAATCGCTGGCAGCCACAGAGATTGATTAACCGGGAAGTTAATAACAGCTAAGCGTTTAATGGATGATTAGCTATGTGTTAGCTGGAAACGGGGAGGAGCCAATGTGACAGGACCTGCTGGCTGTCCCTGGGCTCTGGTTTGGATCCCGTGGGATGGGAGAGCCTTGTAAATAGCCCCTGGGGGATCTGCACCAGTTGTCCCGCCAGTGCAGAGGGCTCGGGCGGTGTTGAAGGGCTGGTGGCAGANGCAGAGTGGCTTGGGGCTGAGGGACAGACACTGAGCCCTCGGGAGGGCAGTGGCCCCGCGCTTCCCTCCTCCAGAAATGGCTGGTAAAAGGCCTCTGCCTGCTGACGGGGGTGAAGAAAGGGGAAGAGGCTGCGTAGGGCTGAGTTGGTACGGCAGAGGTTTCCTGGGTAGCCAAGAGAGCTCTGGAGCTGTCGGGTAACCTCTTGCCAAGTCTAAGTGCAAACATTCCAGTGCGTAAGAGGGTTAACATACTTGAGGGTATGAAGAGGCACAGGGGAGCGAGAGCAGGAGAGCGGTTTTGGCCGTGTCTGCATGAGCACATGGCCCCAGCCCTGGCTGCTTTCCCTGCTGCCGCTCCCTGCGGCTGCCTTCCCTCGCTCCCCACCCTGTCCCCGGGACTGGGAGGCCAGTTGTGCCCTGCTTTCTCTACGTGACCTTCCCGGACTTCAGGGGTGCTTCTGGAGCGGCCCCCAAAGCTGGCTTGGCCCCTGGGTGGTGAGTCACGGAGAGCTGGGGCGAACGCCAAGCTGGCCGGAGGAGAGCCGGGAGAGCAGCCCTCATTCGAGGGGGAGCGAACCTTTCAGAAACGTCCTTCAAAATAAGAGATGCTTTGGAAAGTAGAGATGGACCTGGTGGACCTTGGCTTCCAAGGAGGTGGAAACCCAAGCCCCTGCGGCCGCAGCTCCTGCCTGCACCCAGGCGAGCCGCAGCTCTGGCTCCAGCATCCAATAGGGACCACTAATGGCATCCAAGCCACGGGCACTCTGCCCGTCTCCATAGGACAGGTGAAACGCTACTGATGGCAACGCGAATGCTGAGGACACGGTTTTCATTGTTATCCGTGTTCCCTCGGCGATCCCCTGCCGCGGATGCCAGCTGGGCCAGTGACTCCTGCTCCTGCCTGCCACTTGCCTCCGCGCAGCAGCTGCTCGAGCAGCGACCCTCTGCTGCCCCAAATTCAGCGTGCTCAGCACAGCGGCGTGGATGGGGAGCCCTGTCCTTGCCAAGATGGACATTGTCTCTTGTGCACGTTCCCTTCTGTGCAAACCTGTTGCTGTCTCGGGACCGGTGCATGAAGAGTTAATGCTCTCCCTCCCTCTCCTCCTATTCTTCTTCCTCCACCCCCCAACCCACCTCCCAGAAGAACTAATTTCCAAAAGCAGCCGGGGCAGAGAGATGCAAATAAGTGTTTTGGACAGCTGCAGGCTGGATGCCTTCCCGAGATGCCAGGGCCCCAAATGAGACATGTCAGAGTACAAATTGAAAATGCCAATTTCACTTACGCTGCCACGTGGCTCGTCACAGCAAAATTCCGCTCCAGCGCCGCCACCGCCCTCCCCAGCACGTGCGCTCTTGTGCTGCCAAGGGATGGTCTCCTCTTGCTGCCGTGGGTCTGGCTAGCTCCTGGTCGCGGTCCTCTCGGGGACACCTTCAGCCTCTGCCTGGTCGAGAGCGTGGGTGCAGGATAGAGGAGGGTGGACGGATCCGGGCTCCCAGCCCGGTTCTGGCTCCGTCTTCCTAAGCCTGGTGATGGGGATGTTGCTGAGAGGCCCTGGTGGTAGGAGGTGGAGATGTGGCTGAAGGTCCCCTGAGCAGCAGCACAAGAGGTGCCGTGTCCGAGAGCAGCCTGGGCTGCGTGGGGGGTGACGGAGCTGTTCCTGGAGAGCAGAGGTGGTGGTGGAGCAGTTGGACGCCCAAGAAAGGGTTGAGTTTGCAGTTGGATGTTCCATGCCATAAAACCGCTGTGTATGGTTGATCAGAGGCAGCCTTGCTCCCCAGGAGGAGCGTGTTTTTGGGGTCTTCCAGCCTGCATTTGGGTGGAGTGGCCCCCGGCTGTAGGACCATTAGCCAAAAGCTGTGGATGTGTAGCGGTGGGACCAGCGTTGGCTCCTCGATGTGTCTGCTGGGGTCAGAGTGCTCCTGCCTTGCTGCCTGACCCTGGGCTCGCTGCTGCCTGCTCCGTCCTCCTCCCTGCCTCAGTTTCCCCATTGCTGGTCATGTCTCCAATCCCGGGGACGCCACTTCACCTCCTGGGGAGCCACTTGCCAGCATCAACGCCACATTTGTCACTCTGTGTGGCGCCGCCTCGGGGCGAGCCTGCTCCTGAGGCACAGGAGCCTGGTGGCAAACGAGGGGGAGGCCAGGATTGTGGAGGCTGGGGGTGGGGAGGTGAGGCCAGGGGTGGCCCTGGGCTTGCTGGAGGTGGCACAGCCGTGTCCAGCCTGCAGCCGGGTCCCTGCCTGGGCGAGCTGCTGCCCGAGTGTCCGCGGCTCCCTAACAAACTCCAGCAACCCATGAATCATTCATTTAATCTCTCCTGACACGCCTGTCATTTTCTCCAGAGAGGAGCGGGGAATCTCTTGCCGAAGGAGGTCATTAGCTGTCAGGGACGGTTCCGACTGCCTTCCTGTCTCTGTATCGATTAAACCTCTCCGCCTGCGTGCCAGGGCTGTGCAGGGAATATTGATGGGGCTGCCGGGGCTGCGGCTCAGGTTTTAAAGAGGGGGAGAGAGGGTTTGGGTGGGAGGAGGTGCTGGGCTGGCAGCTGTTATCTGCTGGCATGCTCGCGCTCACCCGGCTTGGTGGAGCAGCGCGGTGGGAACGTCCCAGCGGCAGCGGGTGCTGGATCCTAAGTCTGGGCGTGCACCAGATCCCAGGGATCTGGGAGGCAGGATCCTGCTCCGTCACGTCCCCGCGTGGGGAATCGGGGTTGGCGGTGCTGGTCCCAAGGACGTGGGGAAGGGTGCAGCCCCTTTGCAGCACTTGGGTTTCTGGCACGGAGAGGCGCGCGTGTGCTTCAGATGCTTTGTCTGTTTCTGCCTCTCCCAGCAGCATTCAGACCTTTGGGCTATTGGGTTTTTGGTCTATTTAGAAACCCTCTATTTTGTTTGTTTATTTTTTTTTGCCAGTCCAGCCTTCTGGTTTGCCTGTGCTGTGTCCCATGCTTTGTCCAGTCTCTGTTAGACCCGTCGGTTCCCGGCCGGGCGAGTCTCGAGCAGGCCTCCATCCCTCTGCTCTTGGCTGACGGGCGACATCCCCATGACGGTGCCACACGTAGGATACCCGGCAGGTATCGCCTCACCGGCTAACGGCCTCTGCCTCTTCTGTCCCCTCCTGCAGTATTTCTACGAAGGGAACGACATCAGCGACCTGCCGGTCAACTTGTCTGTGGTCTGGAACGGGAATTTTGTCATCGACAACCCCCAGAACATCCAAGGTGAGTAAGGAATGGGACTGGGGTGGGAAAACAGCCCTGTGCCCCCCCCGGCCCCCCCGTCTCCCCCACACCAGGGAGGGAGCGATGCTCCCGGCCGCATCCATCAGCGGGTGCCCTTCTCCCCGGAGCCCCGCGTCCCCATGCTGGGGCTGGGGGGGCCGCACTGATCCCCGCACCCTGCCTTCCCTTGCAGCCCACCTGTACAAGTGCTCGGCCTTGCGGGAGAGCTGCGGGCTGTGCCTCAAGGCCGACCCGCGCTTTGAGTGCGGCTGGTGCGTGTCGGAGAAGCGCTGCTCGCTGCGGCAGCACTGCCTGGCCTACGAGAGCAGCTGGATGCACGCCAGCAGCGGCAACAGCCGCTGCACCGACCCCAAGATCACCAAGGTACGTGGGGACGGGCGGGCAGCGCCCGGGATGCAGGACTGGGATGGGATGGGGTGCGAATGGGGATGGAGCTCTCTGGTGGTACATCAGAGCAGACACTCGGGGGTTTGGACTGAATGTTTCTTGTTGCTGTATCGATTTCCAAGCCTAAAATCCTCTCTCCATGGCCCTCGTGCGCTTGGCTTTCTGGCTCTCATGAGATTCCCGCTGTTCCTCCTGCGCGCAGATGGAGGATCTGGGGAAAGCCGTGGATCTGGGCTGCTCCTCCCCTCGTTGCTGGGGCCGGTAGTTCATCATCCCCATTCTCTGACAGCTTTTATGACCTTCGTTTAATAAGATTGCGTACATTAATGTTAACATGTCTGTTGGGCCGGGCTCCAAGTGCATTAGGAGGGATTGGTGGGTAATTCCGTGTGATACGTTCTGTTTACCCACGGCTCGCAGGGCAGGCAGGCATCGCCGGTGTTAATTACCGGAGTCTTAGCACTGTATCTGATCTGTTTGGGTTTCAGTGTCTTATCTGATGAAAGCTGGAAACGAGAGCCGTGCCTTTCCTCCCGCAGGTCGCGGGTGCTGCGGTGCGGGGAGCGGGGGCAGCCCCCATGCAGACGTCCGTGCCTGCGAGAAGCGCTGCTGGCGGGGAGCTGCCTCCCAGCGGCGTGCGGGGCCGGCTGCCTGCCTGTGGGTCCCTTCCCGTTGGCAAGGGTGGTGGTGGGGCTCCCTGGGACAGCTCCAGCCCTGAGGTGTCCTGGGGCACCCGTGAGGGCTGCGAGCCGCAAGCATCCGCACGCACACCGCAGCTTCCAAGCAGCGGGTGGTGTCTGGCCTCGGCAGCGGGCTCTCCAGCCCTGCATCGTTACACAATTTTGCAGTAATTGCGGATGCAGCATAAATGGGTCTGTTAGCAGGTGGGCTTGACCTTGCTGCCGCTCTGTGCTTGTGCCCTGGGGCCGATGCGAGCTGGTGCGCGGTGCAGACGCGTGCGGCTGTCGGCACGGTGCTCCTCCAGCAGCCGCCTGCTGCTGCTGCTGCTTTCCACAGCCCCTGTCCTGCACCCAGGGCTGTGGGCACAGAGCCGCCGGGTGCAGACAGGCCAGCGGGGTCTCACCCATCACTTGGTGGGGGTGATGAGCAGCCCTGCAAACCTGTGTGGAGTCCTGCCTGGTGCTGGCTGTGACCTGCAGAGTGACGTCCCTTCCCATGGCTGTCCTCTGCCCTGGCTCCCCCTGTCCATGCTGGGGCCACTCGAGCTGGGAGCGAGCAACTTGTGCCTGCCGAAGCCATTTACCTGTTGATTTGGAAGGACCCTGTGAAGCCAATTAGCAGAAGAGCAGTGTTGTTTGCTGGGGCTGGGGGTTTGGAGGTGGAGGGGGAGATTCGGGGCAGGCTCTGCCCTCCTTGCCAGCTCCCTGCTCCCACGCGGCTTGTTTAGCTGTGACCTTCCTGTGCCACGCAGCGAACGGGGTCATCTCTTTCCCGGGCTCATTTCTCCCCGAACGCATGGCCCCTGTCAGGTTTGCTGTGGAGGGGGAGGAATGTAACACGCCGGGGCAGCTTTTAACACTCATTTAAAAATACCAAACAAACAAGCGCTTCTTGCCAGCCGCCCCAGCGGAGCTCGATGTAGGAGGAAGAGCAAATCTGATCACTTGCTGCGGCTGCTGTAGTGAGCCCTGATCCCAGACTTTCACAGGGGGCTGTGCTGGCTTTAGGCAAGCCGCAATGCCCCAGAGCCCAGGAGAGTTTTGCCACTGTGTAAACTGGGAGCCGTGGCTGCCTCGGGCTCACCGTGAGCCCCGGGGTGCTGGTGCCAGCTCTGCCGCTGCCCTGGGACACGTCCCCTGCGCTGGGCTTTGTGCAGAGCAGCACTTGGCCGTGCTGAAGGTGAGGAGCTTGGTGCGGGCATAGAGGGGATGGTGGGTAACCCCAGAGGTGATCGCTGCAGCCGAGCCCTGCAGAAGTGACCCCCGGCTCCGTGCCGTCCATCGGGACTGGGGACACAGACGACGGCCGCTGCTGCACGCTTCCCTCCCTCCGCTCGTCGTCTTCCCTAGCCACGGGGGCGCATCCAGGAGCGAGCTCTGTGCGAGGAGCGGGAGCATCCAGCTGGCACTGGCCCCAGGCTTGCAGCTGCCCAGATCTGCCAGGAATGCAGCGAGCTGGTGCGTGCTCAGTTGTCAGCCGTAGGGTGAGCCTGGCCAGGCGCCGGCCTGAGCGCTAGTGGAGAGATTTCCCGCTGTTCAAGGAGACCTCTGCTGGAGCTGGAGGACAGCGTGAGCAGAGAAGGCATCACCTCCATCCAAACGTTCCCTTCTCCTGGACCGACCCAGCCTGCTTTTCTCTCTTCCTCACCTCCTGCTTGCAGCTGCTTTTTCCCCGCTCCGTCTCTGTGCCACCAGCCCTGTCTCCCGTCCCAGCCTGGGTGCGCGCAGCCCTGCCATTAATTCTGGTTAGCGCTGCAGGTGTGCGCGGGGCCCCGGGGCCAGCGAGTGCCGGTGTAAAATTGCCCGTAATTGCCTTGTTGGAGGCAGCGGTGGGCCCGCGCCTCTCCGTTCATCCGTCATCTTGCCGCCTTTTGTCAGGCCACACCTGTCTGCTTTATTGGGAATCATCCTGGTAAATGAGGCGCAGCGCGGGGCGGAGGTTCTCCAACAGCCAGCCAGCCTTGGCATGGGTTTTGCTGGCAGAGAGAAACCCGACTGGGGCGAGCAGGACCTGCGTTCCTCTTCTCCCCTCTGCCTGCCGCATGGTGGCGGGAGGAGAGGGCTTCCTGCAGGGCCACCGCTGGCTCTGCCGCTCCAGCAGGGCCATGGTGAGGATGGTTTCTCCTTTGAGGACATCTTGGCCATAGGGACCTTATCCCCGGGTGCATGAGGCCTGTCCAAAGGCAAATCCACACGTGTCTGCGCTGTCTCACTGTAGCTGGCTTGGCTGGAGCCATGGCTGGTGCTGCCGTGTCTCTTTCCTGTCCGTGTCCTCGTCTCCTGTGGGGTGGCTCCATGTGCAGCAGGGTGTCCAAGTCCCAGCCCACTGCTCAGACACATCTGGCACCTCCTGGCCTGCTCCTTGGGGGCCATGTGGACACAACTGTCATCTGGGAGGTCTTTCCTGCGTTGTGCTCCTTGCAGACGCTCTGGCGTTGATCACAGCTGATGTGCCCCCTCGCTGCTCGCAGGGGAGCAGCGCACGTCCCAGTGCCACGCGGGCTGCAGCCCGCCTGAGCCAGGCATCCCCGCTACTGCAGCCAGCGCGCCTGCTGGCTCCGGTCCCTCGGCTGATGTGCTGTGCTGTCTCCTAGCTGTCACCTGAGACAGGTCCCAGGCAAGGAGGGACCCGCCTGACCATCACCGGAGAGAACCTGGGCCTCAAGTTTGAAGATGTGCGCTGGGGAGTCCGAGTGGGCAAAGTGATGTGCATCCCCATCGAGAGCGAGTACATCAGCGCTGAGCAGTAAGTGCCCGGCGAGGGGTGGGTGCGCTCCGGGTCACCTCAGTACATGGGGACGGGGGTGTTGGGGTTCAAACACTGCCCGGGCCCACAGAAAACATGGCACTGACCGGGAGAGAAGTATCTGCCTGTCGTGGTTGCTCTGGGCCGTGGTGAGGAGCCTGAAGATGCTGGGGAAGCTCTCATCAGGGCTGGCAGAAACCAGCAGCCACCACCGTGGTTTCTTATCGACCCTGTTGGCATCTGGGACCTTTGCTTGGTGCCAGATCGGTCCTTTTTTTTGAAGCTGGCTCTTTCCCTGCTGTGCACAGGGGGTGTCTCAGTGCCAGGGCACTGGAGGCTTCTTCCCTGTGTCTTTTAGGATCGTGTGCGAAATCGGAGATGCCAGCCCGAGCAAGGTCCATGATGCGCGGGTGGAAGTGTGCATCCGGGACTGCTCCCCCAGCTACCGGGCCACCTCGCCCAAGAGCTTCACCTTCGTGGTAAGCCCTGGCATCGTCCCCTATGCTGGGGGACAGGGCTGGCGCCGTGTGCGGGTGGCTGCTATGGGAGGGAGGCAATGCTGGGTGTTTTGGGGGCTGCCTCTGAGCTGACAATTAGAAAATTGGCCATCGGCTCCCCTGGGGGAAGGAGGGATGCTCTGGGCAGGAATTGGGTCATGCAGGTTGCGTTTCTCCATGGCTGTCCCTGCAGTCCTGCTGGCACTGTCTGCCCCTGCTGCCGTGCCCCATTGCTGTCCCACGGGTCCCTCTGCTTTGCAGTGAGCTGCTTCCCTGTCCCCCGTCACCCGCTCAGGGCTGCTTTTTGGGACCCAGGTTTTGGACCTGGCCCTTCAGACACCGGGACTATTCTTTTCCCTCGGCAGACGCCCACTTTCTCCCGAGTGATCCCCGCCCGGGGCCCTCTCTCTGGAGGCACCTGGATCGCCATCGAAGGGAGCCACCTCAACGCTGGCAGCAACGTCACCGTCACCATCGGGGGACGGCCCTGTGCCTTTTCGTGGTGAGGGGCACGGGGGCACGGAGGGTGGAGGAGGACAGGAGATGGGCACCTCCGGAGGCAGTGGGACCCCCAAACAGAGCAGACCCCGGCGAGCCAAATCCCGCGGGTGCCTGGAGGAGCCTCCCCCTCCAAAACCTCTTTGTGTCAGAGGCTCCAGGAAGAGCCCAAAGAACAGGGATTTTTCTCTAAAAGCACAAAGCCCTGAGGCATGAAGTGGATAATTTTTAGATTAGGGATGATAATGGAGCGGCTCTTTAAATATTTTCCTGCGGTAATTACTGGTTATCAGCCCTAATCGCTGCTGTTTGCAGCAGCCGCGCAATGGGAACACTCAGGAGCTGCTCAGCCTTTCCCGGCTGCCTTTTGTTTCATTTCTTGAGTTTCTTTTTCTCTCCTCCCTCCCTTCCAGCAGTTTCACAAGGGAGAGGGGCTGGGGCAAGGGCACTCGGGGGCCTGGGCAGCGTCGGCGGCTGACCCGCGCCCCTGGGTGCCGTCGCCTCCCTCCTCCCCAGTCCCTGACCGTTCCCGCGTTTCTGCCCCAGGAGAAGCGCCCGTGAGATCCGCTGCAGGACCCCCCCCGGGCACACCCCCGGCGGGTCCCCCATCCTCATCAACATCAACCGGGCAGAGCTGAGCAATCCGGAGGTGAAGTACAACTACACGGAGGACCCCACTATCCAAAAGATCGATCCCGAGTGGAGCATCAACAGGTGAGAGGTGCCCACAGGGAGCTTGCGGGGAGGCGGTGGGATGCAGGGAGGGCTCCGCTCTGCACGGATCTCCCCTCCTGATCGGTGTTTCTCAGCACCGCTGCAATATCCACCGGGCTGTGCTCCAGAGGTGCGGTGAGAGCAGCGTGAGGAATGGCTTGGCACTGGGTGCCTGCAAACTCCTGGCCTGCAGTGCTCAGCCTGGCAGGGGGCAAGAGCGGAGAGCGCTTTGGATCTGCTTAATTTCAGCTTGACATTTGGCGGCAGCGAATAAAATTAAACTGTTTCCCATCGGGGGATTTTTGAAATGTTTACATATTTTTCTAAAAGGTTTGAATTGGCTGGAGAGGAGGCGAAGGAATCCATTAAGTGCTTGTGCCAAGGGAAACCTTCCCCAGGGTGCTGATGAGGAGCGAGCTCACCAGGGGCATGGCCAAGCTCTCGGGGACTTGCAGGGCCTTTAATGCCAAGCGGTGGAGAAAACCCTGCAGGGATCAGCCTGCCCTCGCACCCTCTCCCTGTCACCTCCCTCTACCACAGAGGAAGGGGGTGGCAGAGAGGACCTCTTGTTAGTGGCCCTTTCCCATCACAGATGCCTGGGTTCCTTTACTGGGAGCTGCATTCAGACCCCAAGCCCTGCAGTCTGCAGCTCATGCAGACGCAGGGTGGGATATTAGCGTTGTTAAGCAGGTTTTGTATCTCTTGTTCCCTGGGTCAGCTGAGTTGATTCGGTGCTGGTAAATGCCAGATGCTGCTGGCCGTGGTGACATCTGGGTGGGATGACAGGTCTCCGGGGCAGTGTGGTGCACCCCGGCTGCGGCAGATGGGCGTCTGGCTGGCGAGGGTGGGTGTTTCTCTCCCAGAAGTGGGGACCCGGGGTCACAGCTGCTTCTCCTAACCCATTGTCTCTGTGTCTCTAGTGGTGGGACGCTGCTGACTGTGACTGGCACCAACCTGGCTACCATCAAAGAGCCCAAGATCCGGGCCAAGTACTGCAGCTCTGAAAGGGAGAATGTAAGTGGTGCTGGCGGATGGGGAGGGCAGAGCACAAGGAAGAGGGATGTCATCTCTCTGCAACATGTGGCATAAAGTGCTTCCCCTCCTGTCACGTGTGATGCTATGGAGGGAGGTGTCCAGGGGTTGCACCCAGAAGATACACGCCTGCAGGGCCTTGGGCCAGGCGCTGCCAGGATGAGATCTGAGCATCCAGAAATGATGGGAGGTTTGTGGGATGTCTGCAGGACAGAAAGATCCCATCCCCAACAAGCTCCCACCTACCAGCCATCACACATCCATTGCAGACAGGAGTCCCTCTCTGCCCCTGAAATGCAGCTGCTGGGGTGGCACATGGCACCTGTTAATATTATGGCACAGGAAAGGAGATCCTAAATCTAAATCCAGTGCCCAGAGGCATGGCAGAGCCAGTGCTTGCAGGAGATTTCTGTGGGGTCAGATCCTGACCTTGCTGCCAGAAGCTGGGTCTGATCTTGGTCCATGCCTCCCACAGAACTGCACCGTCTACAACGACACCACCATGGTGTGCTACGCGCCCTCCATCGACAACCCCGAGCGGAGCCCTCCGGAGGTCGGTGACCGCCCAGATGAGATCGGGTTCATCATGGATAACGTCCAGGCCCTGCTGATTGTCAACACCACCAACTTCGTCTACTACCCAGATCCTGTCTTCGAACCACTCAGCCCCACGGGGATGCTGGAGCTGAAGCCCAGCTCTCCCCTCATCCTCAAGGTAAGGCAGTGTGCACCCAGGGCTTGTTCCTGCACAGCGGTGGCTCTTTGTCTCTCCTGGGGCAAAGTCCTTCGCTGCGAGGGCACGTATTTGCTCTGTGGTGAGGTTTGGGAGCGTTCCGCGTTGCGTGAGAGCTGACTGTCTCGTTCTGCGTTCCCTCAAAGGGCAGGAACCTGCTCCCTCCAGCAGCCGGTAACTCCCGCTTGAACTACACGGTGCTGATCGGAGACACTCCCTGCACCCTGACCGTGTCCGAGACCCAGCTCCTCTGCGAGTCACCCAACCTCACAGGCCAGCACAAAGTCACGGTAAATGCGGACCCCTCCCAGGCACCGGGCGGGAGGTGGGGAGGAAGAAACAAAGGGTTTCGTGCTGGGGATGTGGCCGTTGCTGGAAAACAGCTGGTGTTTGGGGCGCTGGTGGCTTTGCTTCTCATGTCCCTAGTTAGGTGTCCCATGTGTCACAAAGATGTAGTCTTTATCCCAGCACTGCCCCTGCTGTGTGCTCAGCCTCAGATGAGGCTGGACAGTCAGTATGCATGTAAGAGAAATCTTCAGGAGCCTTTTTCCTGTTCCCCAGGCATCGCTCTCCCTAATTGTGTGTTTGGTAGGACTAAGTACTTTGTCCTTGCCTTGGCATGCTCTGCTGGGTGTTCCTGTGCCCTGCCAACAACCGCCCTTCCCCGCTGGGTGCCAAGGCACAGCCAGTGCCAAGGAGGGGGGGGTTCCCACCCCTTCCCCAGTCCCCACTCGTGCTGTAAGCGAGACTCCGTGTGTGTCAGGTTGTCGCGCAGCAGTGCTCGCGCTCCAGGTCTGCGCGGCCTCGCCTGCTTGAAAGGGACCCGGTGCAGTCCCCCCAGGCTCCCCATCCGTCAGGGAACTTGCTTCACATCCCATCTGTTACTGTAACGTCGTCTGAATGAGACATCAAACTCCCTGCCTGCTCCGTGCGTGTGTCAGCAGCACAGCAGTGTGTGTCCTGCATCCCATTACAGCGCGCTGTGCTGCTCTGGACAAGCTCCTGTCGCGGCAGCCCCTGCCGTTTATCCCCATGCTCCATGGGGTGCAGGGGGATGCTCTGTGTTTTCCCGCATCCCCCGGGCTCCGTGGCATTCCCAGTGCAGCAGGTGTGGTGGGAAGCCATGTACCCCCTTGACGCCTGGCCCTTTTCTTTCCCTGCGGTGCAGATCAAGGCTGGAGGGTTCGAGTTCTCCCCGGGGACGCTGCAGATCTACTCGGACAGCCTGCTCACCCTGCCCGCCATCATCGGGATCGGCGGCGGGGGCGGCCTGCTGCTCCTCATCATCATCATCGTCCTCATCGCCTACAAGCGCAAGTCCCGGGATGCCGACCGTACCCTGAAACGCCTCCAGCTGCAGATGGACAACCTGGAGTCCCGGGTGGCCCTGGAGTGCAAAGAGGGTGAGCGGTCCTGGCCCACAGCGGCGCTGGGCTTTCTGTTGGGTTGGGGGCAGCGACAGGCACTGTGAGACACATTTGTCCCTTACCAGCCTCGGTCAGTGGTGCCAGAGTTTGGCCCTCTGCCTCCCCTCCATCCTTCTCCTCTGTCCTCGCACCCTGCGGGCTCTCCTGCTCTCGCTTGGATCAATCTGGGAAAGTGCCATCCCTCATGCTGTCCCGAGGCTCTGTATGCTCCCACCCCTTCCCCGCTGCCTTTCAGAGAGGGAATGGGAACCGGCAAAGCTGCTTTGTCAGAGGAAGCAAACTGATTTTCGTGGGATTTGGGGATTTGGTTTTTCCAGTTAAGGAATTCCCCTCTGTTTCTCCGAACGTGAGAAAAGGGAGCAAGGAGGGTAGTGAGGGCTGCCTGTGAGCAAGCGATTGGTCTCTCATTACGTGACAGACGGATGCTGTGAAATTGGACAGAATTCCTTGTATGATCCTGCTGATAAAACCTAATTGCCCATTATCCCCCTGAGCTGGCTCCTGAGGCCCCGACCCTGCCAACCACAGCCACAACCAGCACAGAGACTGCGGATGGAGCAGGCACCTAAAACAAGATAATAAAAAGGGGAAAGTAAGAAAAACCCTTTGCTTCCCCAAATCCCCATCCCTAAACAGGCGTGTGGATGGCAATGGTGACAGGGAGAGGGGAGGGAGCTGGTGGAGGGGCTGGTGTCTTGTCTTCCACAGCTGGCAGATAAAAGGATCTGCTTTTAATTAAAAGGCACAATCTCTTCCTTGCCTTTTCTCTTTTCTAGTCCCACTAGTTATAGATAAGATAGCATGCCTTTCAAGCTGACGGTTTGTTTTTTCTCATCAGGCTGACGAGCCTGCGGTCCTGTGCTATGCTTTCAGCTCCCTTTAAAGTGCCGTTAATTTGATTTTTCTGAGCCCCCCCTTCCCTGGTGCGTCTCTAGGACTCCTCTCCCGTCAGCTTTTCCCTGTAGGTGCAATTAAAGGTTCAGGACCCCCCCCCTGCATTGCTTTCCCCTGGGAATCGTAGCTGCCTTGGCTCAGCTCGGGAGGTGCTGGGGTGGGTGTGTTCAGCTCTTCTCTCCAGTAGTATTCAGGTCAAAACAAAATGAGGACATTCTTGTGGTTTCGGCTAACGTTTCCCCCAGAAGCTCTGGCTTTGTTCAAGCCTTGCCTTTCTCGGCTGCCCCCAGGATCCCTGGGAGCCTGCAAGTGCTGAGCAAGGGGGATTGGAGCTCCTGGGACCCGGTGGTCCTGTTCCCAGATCTACCACTTGATTTCTTCTGGGGAGATCATCCCCTCTGTCCACAGCTCAGTTTCTGTTTCTCCATCTGTAAAATGGGGACGGTGATAATAGCCTACCCAGGGAGGGGGATGCGGATCCGACTCAAGCCTGTGAGTCGCCTTGAGACCCATCTGTCGGGTGTCAGGGAGCGTAGCGGAGGCTGGGTGGCAACGCTGTGTGCTGGGGCTCGGGGCCGTGTTGCTTAATTCTGCTTTTTCCACCCAGCTTTTGCTGAGCTGCAGACTGACATCAACGAACTGACAAACGACCTGGACGGGGCCGGCATCCCCTTCCTGGATTACCGCACATACGCCATGCGGGTTCTCTTCCCTGGGATAGAAGACCACCCTGTGCTGAAGGAGATGGAGGTGTGGTACCGTGCATCTGTCTGTCTCTAGCGTTTCATGCTGGGGGACATGCCCTGGGATGCACACCCTGGAAAGGCGAGGATGTGTGGGGTGGTGATGCTCATCTGCTTGCCTTGCTGCTTGTTCTCAGCTGTGAGCAGGGAGTTTGGGGGGCTTCCAAGCAGGATGCCCTGAGTGTAGGGCTGGAGAGATGCTCTGATCCTTGAGCAGACAGGGAGGGACACAGGCTGGCAAGGGTGGGCAGAAATATCCTGTTTCCATAGCTGAACTTTTCCAGAAGCAGGGATTGAGCCCACCCCGAGTCAATGGAGTGGATAAACAGCAAAGAGCAGAGAGAGCAAAGCGTTTTGGAGATGTGGGGTTGGAATAACAAAGGAAGGCAATTGGTGCTGCCTCTGTGCTTGCAAGGTTGGTGGCTGCACTGCAGGAGGGGCAGAGGAAACTTCGTGGATGAAGTTCTGGGGGCGTACAGCCAAAAGCACCACGTGTGGGTGGAGGTGCTGGTGGAGACCCGTGTCCCCCTGTTCCTGGGGCTGTGCAAACTGTGTGCCAGCTCGTGCTTCCCACTGACCTGATGTCTGCAGCCCATCCACTGGTGCTGGAGCCCCGTGATGAAGCCTGAGGCTGCTGCTGGTGTGGGCACGGTGGAGCTGGAGGGACACCTGATGGGCTTGGACGCTGCCCCAGCCTCGCACAGCAAAGAGCATCTCACTGTGTGGCAGCCAACATGAGCACAGACTGGCCGCCAAGCAGTTACTGCGCTCTCTGACATTAATATCAGTATTTATATTAATATCATTGCTGCTGTCATTTTCTACAGCACTTGCTTTATTCAATTGGATTTGTTTGATGCCTGACTGGCCACTCTTTGCTAGCAGACTTGTCCAACATCACCTGCTGCCCTGGCTCCATTTCCCCATGCAGAGCCCAACCTGGGCATCCTGCCCCTGCTCCCCAAACCAGCTCCATCTCCTCTCCCAGCCTCCCCACGCCTGTTAAATTTGGGGCATGCAATTGCACAGCAATTGGCTTCTCATTTGCAGGGCTGCTGAGGCTGCTCTTGATTGGAGAAACGAGGGGGGTTAACCTTAGCTTTCCCTAGCTGCTGACCTGGCGTGGTAATTGATGTCGACATGGGCTTCACAATGTATTTAGGAGAAGCAATCAGCCCTGGTGCAAGATGCATGCTTACTAATTACAATGCAACACACTCTTACCGACTGCAAGTGCACGTGCTGGCGTTGTAAGCCGGCATGGCCACGGCAAGGGGACCTGGCCCTGTGCCTGGTCCCTAATCCCAGCTCCGGAGGCGGCGGGGACCCTGTTTCCGTGGATTTCCCCTTGCAGCTCAGGTTTCCCAGATGCTCAGAGCCATTGCTCACCATGGGGGCCGGGAAGCAGCGCAGTGGGTGTGAAAGCAGCCCTCCCTTGGGCACGGCCCTTCCTGTCCGTGCGAAAGCCTGGCGCTCAGCTCTGCTCTGCTCTTGCTCTTAAGGTTTTTCCCTAAAGGGCAGAGGCGAGCTGGGGGCGGTGATGCTGGGCTGTGGCAGAGCCCCGGTGGCTGTGGGAGCAGGCGTGTGGAGGGGGCACCTCTGAGGGAGGGAGAGCAGAAACCTCTCCTGGCAGCGTCTGTCAGATGCTGCGTCCCTTCCAAAGGGGAGAGGGGTGGAAACGGTGTCAAACTGGAGCTCTGGAGAGGAAATTGCAGAGGAGTAATTGTACATTGGCTGCGGGGGGGCTGGGCAGGAGTTCATGCACTCCCAGCTCCTAATTCAAAACATCCCACCAGAGAGAGCAGACAGGCTCCGCCTTGCCAGGGGAGCAAAGGGTTAAAGTTGCAAAGGAGCCAAAAAAAAACAAAAAAAAGAAAAACAAAAGAGATTAAATACAGCAACTACAGTTGTGCAAGCTTTGTATAATTTAATCAGGTTTGCTTTTATTTGTCTCTTTACTCGGAGTGTAACATTAGCTATTGCGAATGATGGGAGGGAAGCGGCGCTTGCTCATGCACACGCTAATCCACAGCCAAGTATTACGCTGTCATTACCAGTTCCCTTTCTCTTTAGGTTTGTTGGGGGGAGGTTTGTTGCTTTGTGTGAATTTAAGCCTGATTAAATATTTAATTTGGTATTGTTCATTTATTTCTGCTAATGATCAGCAAGTTAAACACGGCAGCCCAGCCAGGCAGGGAAGCAGCGGGGCGGTGTGTGTGCAGGGCTGGGCGCAGGCTGCGTGCGAGGGCGTTGCACGTCCTCTTGTGCTCTTGCAAAGTCCCCGTACGATGGCTGCTGTTGGGCAGGACCCATTTCCCAGCTTGTTGATCTCCAGCTGCTCTGCTGACGGACATGCAGCTCTGATCGGATCCGGCCGTCTCCTGCCAGAGTGGTCGCTGCTCGGGGCACCGACACTCCTCGTGCATCCCTCAGCCGGCTGCTGAAGGGAGACAGTCCCCTGCCCCGTAGTCTCTGAGCTGACTTTCAGGGTCGTTGCCAGTGCAGAGACAGCGTGGGGTGTGCCGAGGAAGCAGCCGGCATCTCTGCGTGCCCGCAGGGAGCGATCGGTGCTGCTGAACCTCAGGCATCCGCCTGGATTAGCAGTGTCGTAGCGCTGAGGTCCCGTGTAGTCCGGATGGAGAGGCTTGGGAAGAAGGTGATTTAAAGCATGTATGTTCCTAGCAGGATGTTATCCTCTGAGCTGTGTTAAAATAAGCCAAACCATGCACTTGCTCGCGTGGTGCCCACAGGAGGAACCCCGAGGATGGGGGTCACTCCCCATCTCCATTCTGGGATGCCCTGGGGCAGGTGTCCCCCCTCACCTGGGTGCTGAGGGGACACGTGTCACTTGAGGCTTGTGTGACACAAGACAAGGAAATGGGATTTTTTTCCTGTGGGAACATCAGCAGTTTGGAGGGGGAAGACGCACCACAAGGAGCTTCACTGAACCAAAGAGCAGTGATCCAAAGTTTTGATTGAAGTGAAATGATTTGATGTGTCAAAACCCCCTTCTTCATTTTGAGTTGATGTTTTGAAATGAAGAGTGTTGTTTTGTCTCCAAATATCGACATGAGATGAAATTTTTCACTTATTCTCCCAATCAGGAAGACAAGGGGAAAAAAATCATTAAAATTGACGTTTTACCACAGCAAGGCTTTTATTCAGAGGAAACCATCTTTTCTAATAGGAAGATGTTGTGTGTAAAAATGCTCATTTCTGATGAGAAATATGGCCGGTGCTGACCAGAGCAGCGCTAACGAAGGCAGTGTGGAGATGAAAGCAGCCCAGCCCAGTCCCTGCTGGGCACTGCAGAGCCAGGAATGGCCTGAGTTACAGCTTCAAACGTCTCCAAAGCAAAGGGAATATTTCAGGCTGTGTCTGGAGAGGGGCAAACCCAGGTTTCCACTATTTGCTTCTATGCCTGAAATCCATCCACCAAAACGAGGCGAGTTTGCTGTCTGCAGAGCTCAGTATTGAGGCTTTATTTGCTTTGTGGGTGTTAAAAAGGGGCAGGAACTCCGTCTGTGGGATACCCACAGTGTGTGTTGCAGAGTCTTGGGTGGGAGGTGTCCTTCTTGTTAGCTGAAACTGAAATTTTGGTTTGTGTGTGTGTTTAGGGGACAAAGAGTTTATGTGAGGGAAGTGTGTGTATGTACATGTGGGGAGAGTCTTTGTAAGTGTGTGGATACATTGCTACCCCAAGACTGCGTTAGCTTGGTGTGCAGCCCCCCTACCTTCTCATCGCCCTGCCCCTCGTGCCCATCTCCCAGCTTTGCTCTATCCTTGCAGGTCCAGGCGAATGTGGAGAAGTCCTTGACCCTCTTCGGGCAGCTGCTGAACAAGAAGCACTTCTTGCTGACCTTCATCCGCACTCTGGAGGCTCAGCGGAGCTTTTCCATGCGGGACCGCGGCAACGTGGCTTCCCTTATCATGACAGCGCTGCAGGGGGAGATGGAGTACGCTACGGGCGTGCTGAAGCAGCTCCTGTCTGACCTCATTGAGAAGAACCTGGAGAGTAAGAACCATCCCAAGCTGCTCTTGCGGAGGTGAGTGTCTATCCGAAAGGCTGGAGCTGTGCGGTGGTGCCCAGGCAACTTTGTGTGTGTGGATGCAAGGTGGTGTCCTTTAGGGATGCCATCGATGATGGCATTGGTGTTGGCTGTGGCAAAAACTGCCCTGTGTCTGTGGTCAAGCATTTCCTTTTGTCCGGCTGCCTTGCTGTTGGCACTCCTGCTTGGGTGCCCCTGTGTGCTGGCAGCCGGCAGGAGTCCTCCTTTCCCCACTGCCTCTTTGGGGCTTGCCCACCTCGCCAGGCTCATGGGGGTTTTCCTGGGAAAGCCAAGCAGATCTTCGCAAGCCCGGAGTCTCACCCAGGGCTGGGGAAGAGCGCGAGCAGGAGGCAGCGTGCCAAGCCCTGCCGTGAGTCTGCCTGGCCCATCAATATTTAATGATAGCTCTGAGCTCTCCTTCATCACGGGCTGATGAATATTGAAAGATACACCAAGTAAGGAACAAAAACAATTAATAAGCTCCACCAGCCCAGCTTGAGGCCCTCCGTGCCATCCCTCCCTTTGTGCACCGTGCCATGCCTCCCCATCTCTGCCTGCATGAGCCCGCAGCAGAGATGCAGCGGCACTGCAGACCTTCTCCCTCCAACAGGGACAGCTGCGGGGTTGGCATGTCACCAGAAGGGCTTGAGGAAACCAGAGCATCTTTCAGACATCAACTGATGTTCATGGTGTGGCCAGACCAGACAGTTTGGCTTTGTGTGCCTGGCCATGGGGAGATGCCTGGAGCTGATATAGATGCAAGCTGGTCCCAGCTACATCCCATCTATCTTCCTGGGGCTGGTCTCCCTACTTCATTTGTCACCCACATCTCAAGGGAGCCTGTAATTTCTCAAAGCACCTCATAAGAAATGTGCCAGAGAGGGTATGGTGCAGGCATGTGGCTGACTGGGAGAGCTATGTCGTGGAGGTGCCGAACCGCATGTCCCCCACCCCTGAGCGCATCCTTAGGCTCTTCTCTTCTTGCTGTTCCTCCACAACATCAGGCTTCACTGAAATATTTAAACTGCATTTCCAGCTTGTGGTTCTCTCAGAGCATCATGAAGCTGCTGCCATCGGAGCAAAACTCCGGAATGAAGTAAATCAATAAAATATAAATAAAAGGCAGCGCATGGAGGCCAGCAGCTGCAGTACCTGAGTCGCGGGAGCAGCCCAGGGGCAGAGCTCAGCCCTTGCTGGCGAGGCTGGAGCTGGCAGCCCGAGGACTGGCAGCCCCCAGCGATGGAGCTTGGGGGCCCCATTGCAGGTGGAGCCACAGGAGGCTTAGGACAGCGGTGAGGTCCCCTGGCCAGTACCCTGCTTGTGCTTCCCAAAGCACAATTTAAAGAGATTTTGTTCTTCCTGCAGCCGTGACGTGGGACGAGCAATGTTCAAGGCTGTGCTTCTTCTGTTTTTTTGATTAGCCCTGCTGTTGGGTGAGAGAATGTACTTACCGCCCAGAGCAACTGGATTAACATTGATCTAACTGGAGAGAGCTGTTATTTATTTATTTTGTTATTGGATAATCCCCCCATTGCTGCGGCATCTGGCTCTATCGCGAATAAAGACAAACATCCGCTGGAGCCCAGGCTGTGGCACTGGAGATGAGTGTTTCGGGCTTGTCGGTGAAGGACCTGGTCTGGGGGCTGGGGAGGATGTCTGCTGGTAGCGTCAGCCCACCCCTTTCCTTGGCTTTCTCCCCACATCCCTTTCCTCATCTCTTTTTTCTTCCCCTTGATGGATTAATCTTTCCTGATGGGGCTCAGGAAGGCTTCCCTCCTGAAGGCTGAGGTATTACCGTCCCCTAATGCCTTAAGGAGGGCTGTGCTATTCCAGGGAGGGCAGAAAGGGCTAAACCCCATTAGCACAAGAGAAAGGCTTGGAGGGGGCCATACGACCCCGAGTCAGCTTGAATAAACTCCAGGAAAGTGGATTTTCTACCCCAGCCATCTGGCCATCGGGAGCCGTTCCTGCCCCATCTCTCCTGCGCAGCATTGCCTTTGGGCAGTGGGGCTCCTCCAGGGGGCTCTGAGATTCAGGTTCCTTCTGATTTTTTGTTTCTCGAATCAACCTGCTTGCGTCCGTTCCCTTGGTGTAACAGGAATGCGGCTCCGTTTGTGAGGTTATTAGTATTGCTTGTGCTTTCAGGAGCATCTGCGTTTACAAGTGGCTGATCTGATGATTAATGGGCGGATAAGCTGAGAAGCATAACTGGAGAGTTTCAGGAGGCTGGCTTGCATTTTTACCTCAAAGGGAGTGAAAGTGACTTTAAAAATAATGGACATGTTAAGGTGAATTTTAATCTTGTGGCAGCATGACCAGCCTGTGGTGCAGAGACAGGCACATTAAGCTGTGAGCTGTGTGGTGATGGTCCAAAACAGACTCAGGCAAACTCCCCTAAACCTTCCTTGCCACAGCACTTTGGAGCGTGATGTAGCCTGGATTTGAACTGTGTTTTAGGACACAAGGGGCTGATGTATAGGCTTTCTAAAGGTAGTTCTGGCTGCTTCCTCTGCAAGTTGAGAAGCACTGCACCGTTTTTAAGCTCATTTGGAGCTAGTGGTTGCAACATCATTCACTGCAAACTCCTTCTACATCACCAGCCCACTGCTAGGAGACACACTGAGACCTGGGTTTTCATAGAATCATAGAATGGTTTGGGTTGAAAGGGACCTTAAAGATCATCTAGTTCCAGCCCCTCTGCCATGGGCAGGGACACCTTCCACCAGACCAGGCTCTGCTGTGGGTCCTGGGCTTTGGGGAGAGATCAAGGACTACTTTGGGTGTTGCTGGGACGTTCCAGGTGACCCAGTAGTGCCGGAACAGCAGCGGTATTGAGCACATTGCAGTAGAAGTCATCAGCAGCTCCAAGGTGGGGAGATCAGGCACTTGGCAGGACTGGAGGAGGTGCTCCTGTCATGGGAATGTGGTTGGGATCTGGCCTTGCCTTGCAACCTCGGCTCTTCCCTTCGGGTCATGCTTTAACTGGGGAGTTTGAAGGTGGTTTGGTGATATTTTACCAATGTGTCTCATACAGTCCTCCTCCTGTGGAGGGAACTACCTGGTTCCAATGGGACATGGCAGAAGAAACAAACTTCATTTATGTAGAAGGTACAAGGGAGAAGTAGGAGGCCAGTCATCCCTTGGGCGAGACTCCTCATGGGACAAGATCACTTGTGGCTCTCTCCAGTTCTCCACATACACTGGAGACCAATTTGCTTCTCCCTCGTGGAGGGCTGATGGGCAGGCATTTCACTAGAGCTTTTGCTGCCTGCTTATGCCCCTTTGCTTTGAGTCTCCTGCCTTTCTAGATGTGACCTTTTAAAACCAAAAATAGTTTAGCCACAGTCCAAGGCTGAGGTGGGTAGGATGAGAGACCTTTAATACCCTCTCCTGACAGTTTTGCTCTCTGCTTTCCCTACAGAACGGAATCGGTGGCGGAGAAGATGCTGACAAATTGGTTCACGTTTCTGCTGTACAAGTTTCTGAAGGTGAGTTTGGGAGGGATTGCTAACCCTGCATGGGAGGGGAGGTGGGTTCCTGCCTTGTTGGGTGGGCAGCATGTCACCCAGAGCCTGGGCTGGTGTGTTTCCTTGGTCCGCGACTCCCTCCTGGAGCACAGATCGCTTCCCAGGCCTGGGTTTGCATCCTCCTTTTCTGAGATGTGATTACTGATTCTGGGTTCCCTTTTGGGGAAATAGCTGAGATTGAGAAATGAAATGCAGACAGGGATTGCTTAATGCATACTGGTTTTGAGATCTTCATAAAAACCATGCCTGGAGAAAGGATAAATCTGTAAGAATCCAGCTGAGTCTTGAATCCCTTATGAGTGGTTCCCATTCCTCCCTCCTTGCCTCTCCTTGTGCAGCTCAGGAGGACAAAGCCCCAGGAGCTGGTCCTTCTGTAGACGTGACTGTGCTCGGGGGATGTTTCCGCGTATTTGAGCTGTAGCTTGATGCGCAGCACTCTTCACTTAACACTGCTGCTTTTCCTTCATCTGTCTTTTGAAACCGAGGCTTCTTGGTAGGGGGATTGTTTCTCCCAGGCATCTCTGCTTTTGCCATTGCTTCCCCTCCAAAAGGTGCCGCATGGGGACCGACACCCCGTGGTCCCACTGGGGGACAGCAGCTCTCCTCTTCGTGCTTGTATGGGGGGGCAGATGCTGCTGGCCTCCTTGCCCAGCTGGCACACAGTCTGCGTGCCCGTGCCCATGTTGTCAAGCACATTAGCTTTAATTCGCCCTTTTCCCAATTTCATCAGGGGTAGCAGAAGAGGATGCCAAAGCGTAAGGGCTGCTTTTACTGCTGGTTCATCCAACCCGTATCAACAACGTTTCTCCCATCAGTACCTGCGCTTTCACCTGCTAGAGCTGCACCAAGAGCTGTGCAGGTTACACAGCCGTACCTGCAGGGTGTTGTCCCAGTGGTGCTTTGGGCTGACGCCGGCGGTCCCACTGCGGGTTTGTCAATCAGCAGGGCCATTTCTTGGGATCCTGCCTGGCATCAGCTCAGCGAGGCTGGGTGGCACGCAGCCGTTTTTGTGGGATTTCATCCCTCATTAAGATAAAGAGGGTTTGAACCATTTCCAGCCAAGAGATGAGAGCGAGCAGGAGTCTGTGCAGAACTCAAGTGATCGTCAACGAGAGGTGATTTATAATATCACTTACATGCACTTGGCTTTTTGCCTCCGTGGAGGGATAGCCTGTATCTATAAAAATCTAGCTGTAGCATGCGATGGAGATTGCTTTCCAGGGGTGGGAGAGGACAAAAGCTGTACCGTTCGCAGGGAGATTTCAAACTTCCCACGGCCTCTTCATGCTGCAGCTGTGCTCGGTGGTGCCTCCCCTGCCCCTTGCTGTGGCAGTGCCCGGTGGGACCAGGTAGGAAGGTGTGGGCAGGTAGGACCTTGCAGCCCCCTCCCAGGGTGCTCATGGGCCAAGGATGGGGTCAGATCCCCCCATGTTGGGCGGTCATCAGGAGGCAGGCGGGAGTGGTCAGCTCAGGAGGTGTTGCTGTGGATAATCTCTCCTGAGGCTCCTTCAAGTAGGCACGGTTATTCTTCAGCCCGGCAAAGCAGAGCACACATCCTTCCAACACCCAGGGTGACATCTGGGGATGTTGCTGGATTCGTGTGTGTGATCGGATATATTTGTTCTGTCCCTGGCTGGTCTTGGCGTGGGGGCAGCTCACAGGGGCATGGTCACATCCTTCAGAAGCTGCTTTGGACCAGTTCATTTGCCATCACTGTCCTGCGCCTGTCCCTGTACAGCCCAGTCCTCCTTCGGAGAGGCCACCGTGCACATTGCCAGTGTTGGGTAAGCCTGAGGATAAGGAGTAGCAGGAAGAGAGGGACGTGGGGATGGGGTCGGGACAATGCCTTTTTCTAAAGCCCTTGGCTCAGCCATGGCATTAGCAGAAGAAATTGCCTCTGGTCTCTGGCTGGTAGCATCAGAAGAGAGAAATCTGATCTAGGTGCATTGTTATGGGAGAGATGTATGCAGAGGGCTTGGATAAACACACTGGCTGTGAGATTTGTCATGCTGGGGAAGTGGTGGAAACTTAAGTCCATGGGTCACTCAAATTAGACTGGAAGAGGCTTGAGGATGCATCCGTGGCCCCTCCTATGTCAGCCCCACCAAAGGAGACCCGCGGGGCTTTTTCTGCCTTTCTCCCGGCAGTGAAGATCACAGGTGGCATCAAAAGCAGGAGAAACCCGTGGAGTAGATGGAGAGGTATCACAGCAGACAGTTTGCCAGCAGGAAAACATATGCCTTGCACCAAACCGCGGTAATTGTGCATGTAAATGAGGCAGGCGGATGTGTGCCCAGCTGCCAGGGCTGCTCTCAGCAAACCTGCCTGGAGCAGGGCTGGGCGCTTGGCATTGCACGGCTGTGATGTGGAGGGACAAGGGACAGGGACAGGGCATCCTCCTGCCCAGGGCCAAGGGTGGGGGTGAGATGGCAGCGTTTGGAGTCAGCAAGGGCTGGCGCTTCCGTGGGGCCCCACAGTAGCATTTATCAGACTCTTAATGAGACACCCTGGGGAAAGGGAGAGGGATAAATTGAGACAAGCACTGAAAAATGCACGATATTAGGTGCCTGATGAGCTAAATCTAGTCGATAAGACAGTCTGAGCGTTAGCTGGCTCGCCTCAGCCTGCACCCCACGAACCGATGCCTGCGTAGATGTGCCACTCACGGGGTGTTTGCTCGGCTCGCACAGAGTGTCCCCCAGCCTCTGCTTGCTCTGTCCCCCAGCCGCGACCAAACTGAGTTGGGACAGGCAGAGAGCATGGACACAGCCGTGTCTGGGAGGCAGGTTGTCCTCCATCAACCTGCAGGGTGGCCTGTCCCCATCGAGCAGTCCCCTCCTGTGTCTCACCCGATGGACATCATCTTGGGGCAGCTGCCCGGTGCCAGTTTCTGTAGTCCATGTTCATTTTGGTGGTGTCTGTCAGGGATGAGCCCTGAGTGATCCTCATCTGTCATGGCTCACAGTGAGCTGTGAGCCATCACAGCATCTCAGCCCATGTTCTTGAGAGATGGTGGGGACAGCGAAGTTGGGAGGTTTTGGATTTTAAGGGTAGGACCCACATTTGGGACAGGTGGGGAAGCCAAGCTGCAATGTGGAGGATGCACGGAGTCAGGGGGACAGGAGAGAGGGGCTGTTTCAGTTGAGACTGGGGTTCCTGACAGGTCAGAAGGAGATCGGGATCCACGGTGCGCTCCTGGGGCACGCAGGAGCCCCAGAAAGCCCGTGTGGTGCTGGAGAAGCGACGTACCCATCAGCAGGACCACCCCATCCCTCTGGGGCGGCCGTAGGGCCAGGTCTAACCTGTGAATCCAAAAAGAGGCTAATTCCCCGTCAGCAGGCTGGTGTCCGAGCAGCGGAGGAGGCGATGCCGCGATGCCTGGACCGCAGCAGAGCTGCAGGCTGCGGAGCACCAACCGTGGTGCAGACCTCTGCCTCCTGGCCTGACATCTCTCCCTGTCCAGGCATTCACACTGAGCCTCCTCTGAGGTTTGCTCTCTCCTTGTTGGTGTTTGCTTTCAAAGAGGAGCTGTGAGGCTATGCACTGCGGTGTGCAGGATGTTTTTGAAGACAGCGATGCGTCCCGTCCAACAGCAGGCTGGAGCCTTCGCTCCTGTGCAGTACCTGGAGAGGGGAAACCTGTGGGCTGAGGAGGGAGCAGACATACGAGCTGTGGCCAGGAACACCGCTCTGATTTATCCTCCATCCACAATGCTTTCCCCGGCCTGGAAGTTTTACCAGAAATTTTTCTAAGCAATGGAAAGAAGCTTCTTGTCTTCCTGCCGTGGCCGGAGGGCTTGGCTCGGGGTGCCGTGGGAGCGCCCCGGGGCTCACGGCTCCGCGGCCAGCCTGGCGTGCTCGCCTCACCAGACAGCTATTAGTACGCAGCACCCACCTCGGGTCTCTCACTTCTCCGAGCTGACTTAATGAAGCCAAGTTTGCAAATGAAACATAATTTCAAAGACAGGCGTGTTGTCGGAAGGTCTGGGGATGATGTATGCCTGTTCCTGCTCGTTAGCAGCTGTCTCTTTAATTACCGCAGATGCTAACGAGATGCTAACAGCATATGGTGACAGGGAGAGCAGCCGCACTTTGCACCAAAGTACAATTTATTTGTGAGGCGGCTGGGAGGGAGGGGCAGGGGCTGGTGGGGTAAAATCTGTTGGGATTTCTCCCAGTCCCCTCTGCTCTCATCCTGCCCTGCTTTCCCCTTTAGGGCTGATGTATGGAAGGGCACAATGGCATGCGGCGCAGGGGAGAGGTTTGAGCCTTGGGTGGTAAAGCGGTGTCCATTTCCAGCTGCCCTTCACCAGCTCACAGCTCCAGGCTGGTTGGTGCCTCCAGCCTTGGCAGGTCCTGGGTTGCTACAGTTTTCACATCCAGCGTCTTTGGGAAAAGAGTTTGGTCCACTTTTCCTCTCCCTTCCTCCCACCTGGGAGATAGGAGCTGATGTGGCTGTGGCTGGTGGCTAGTGCTGGCTCTGACTATAGGGGTTTGGCAGAGGGGACGTGCAGGTGGCAAATGGCTTAACTGCAGGAAACTCCGCTCCGTCAGTTTGGAGGGTCAGGGCACAATTGTCAGCGAGTTGCTCTCTTGCTTCTCCTTCCCATTGGACCTGGCTGGCTGTGCTCAGCTGTCTCATGGAGAAATCTCTTTTGACCTTCTCTCACGTGAGACTGTCCTCCTGGCAGATGCCAGAACTGCATCGTGATACCAGGGGAAGAGCCCCCAGGCTGTCCTTCTGCAGCAGACACTTTCCACTCCTCAAGTGCTTTACTTGGCTGGACCAGATGCTCAGATGATAGTTCATATCCCATGCACAGGTGGCTCTACTAAGTCATATCTGTGGTGTGTTGCACCCAGAGCAGCTCTGCTTTTCACTAGTCCTGAATTTAACCTTTTTAGCTCATTTTTCCTGTAGAATGAGCAGAATTAATCAATGAGTATCTGGAAACTCTGGGAAACTGAGTCTAGGGGTTGATAAACAAGGGAACAAACTCCAGCAGGTTTTCAGGGAGAATAAATAGGGTCCAGGGGACAAATTGCCTCCATGTGCCCCGCTTCCTTGCGGACTAGGGCAAGGACTGGAGACTGTTTATAAAGCCACGGATGGGGCTTAATGCTGCAGGGACACAGCAGGCTCCCATCACTGTGGTAGTTCTTGAAAGGCAGGGCTGGTGCCAGGCACCTTCTCACCTCCTCTCCTTCTCCTCTCCATCCCCTGTCCCACAGGAGTGTGCTGGGGAACCGCTCTTCATGCTCTACTGTGCCATCAAGCAGCAGATGGAGAAGGGACCCATTGATGCCATCACAGGAGAGGCTCGCTACTCCCTCAGTGAAGACAAGCTTATCCGGCAGCAGATTGACTACAAAATGCTGGTTAGTGCAAGCAGGAACCTCACTGGTACTGGTTCTTGCCAGGACCCCTAGGTCAAGCTATTTAACAAGGTCTTGGAGACATCCAAAGTGCTTTGCATGAAGTGGTTTTTCTCTTGTTCCTCTCTCCAGCATCCTTGGGTACCTCGTGCCCTGTCTGTGTGATACCGATCTCACTAGGGTGCGAAAAGGGGCCTTTGCATGGCAGGGTTTGCTCTTGTCATGGAGCTGGGGAAGCCAAACATGGACTGAATCCCCCTCTGTGCCAGCAAACCCCATGGCCCTGACAGACAAGGGAATGGAGATGCTGTTGAGCACATGTTGTCTGGAGCAGCCAGCCAGTGGCTCAGATTGGATGGCAATCACAGTTAGAGCCTTGAGATTACCATGGGAGATGGAGAAATACTTCTCCATATGAGTTGTCTCCCCTGTCCAGCTGCATGTTAAGCTGGGCCCTTCCCTTGGCTGAGCCTGTAGCTGGTTCCTTACTGCCTCCGTCTCCACCTGAGTGGAGTTGGGAGTGGAGTGTGCATGGGCGTTGCTCAAGCTATGCAGGTTTTTGTGAGTTGGGCATGGTTTGCTGGCCCAGGATTCCTGCACAGATATCATGTTGCCTTTCTGGAAATAGCTGGAGATTTGGGAGTGGAAGGGGAGAGGTGGGGAGAAAAGGGAAGCAGGAAGATGCCATGAGGCTGCACCTATGGAGCAGCCTGGGGTTGAAAAGATGTGACTATAGACATCTGTAGCCCTGTGTCTTTGGATCCGCCTTTGCAGCCAGTGTGTCACATCCTCTCACTCAAGTCTTTCTGCCCCTCTGTGCTGTGCAGACCCTCAACTGTGTGAACCCCGAGAACGAGAACGCCCCAGAGATTCCTGTCAAGGTGCTGAACTGCGACACCATCACGCAGGTGAAGGAGAAGCTGCTGGATGCCGTCTACAAGGGGGTGCCCTATTCCCAGCGTCCCAAAGCTGGAGACATGGACCTGGGTAAGAGAGAGAGGCCAAGCACTCCTGTTGGAATGGCCAAGAGAAGAAGTGCCAAAAAAAAAAACATTTGAGGCAGGCGAATGCAAATCTCCTTCAGGACAAGGAACTTGTCAGGACACTAGCATTTGCGTTTGTCCAGTCCATTTTGGCTAAGATTGTTGTGCTGGTGGCACTGGCTGTCCATGGGGACCCCTGGGATGAGAATGTGAGTCCTGCAAGTAGAGAGGAGAGGAGCCCTCTCTGTTCTGGCTGTGGTCTGGGTTGCAGGCATGAACTGCCTGAGGGCCAAGGAGGCCAGAAATAGTTGAGAACAGTGTTAGTAGTCCTGTTCTTAAAGGAGGAGCAGGAGTATGGAGAGAAGAGCCAAAGAAATGGTTGCCAGGGCCAGGCTGATGCTGTCTTTTGTTGAATACTTAGAAACAGCTTTTGCCCAACACCATGTTGACAGTCATTAGTCCTTAGGTTTAAAGGTGATGGCAGGGCTCTTTCGTTTATGCCCAGACCTTGCTCCTCTGCTCTCCTTGGCTTTGTCCTCCAAGCTGCCCGCTAACCATGAGCCCTTCTCCCTCACTGGGACAGAGTGGCGGCAGGGCAGGATGGCCCGGATCATTCTGCAGGATGAAGATGTCACCACAAAGATTGACAATGACTGGAAGAGGCTAAACACCCTGGCCCACTACCAGGTAAGGCACTGAGCAGTCACCAGCTGCTGAGAGCTTGAACATCTCTTCTCCCTCCTTATCTTGGTCAGGGCCTGAGTTTGGCTCTCCAGACCTTGCTGCTCATGAAGGGACATGGCCAGGAGGTCTGCAGTCACTTCTCTGCATGGCCCCTGTGTTTATGGTCCTTCTGTTCAAGGAAACACTTAAATGGGGCATCTTCAGGACTCATAGAGGCTGTTCCTTGCTCTGACGTTGCTTTGCCATTTTCATGTCAAAGTTTCTGGCGTATTCCTATTGTGCTCTCTGCCCCCGAGCTGTTGCAGAGGTAGATGCGTAGCTCTCCTTTACTGGAGTTGGATGTCCATGGGGTGGGGTGCAGCGTAGCTTCATCCCTCCTGGGCTGGCTTCTCCCTGCTGTGGGACTGTTCCTTGCATATCCCAATGTCACAGCCTGCTCATGCTATCTCTGCCTGCAGGTGACGGATGGCTCCTCAGTAGCCCTGGTGCCCAAGCAGAACTCAGCGTACAACATCTCCAACTCCTCCACTTTCACCAAGTCCCTCAGCAGATACGGTGAGTGTGCAGCGAGATCCAAACCTTGCTCTCTGCTGTGTCGGCAGAGAAGGCAGCACCAGGCTGGGTTTGCAGACCGAGGCACAGGACAGGTGACTAATTTTGGCTCACTGGAACAAGGTCCTCTAAATCCCTGGTTCTTCTGCACCATGCTCTTCTGGTGTCTGAGAGGGAGCAGATCCCCACAGAGTCATCTCTCTTTGCTATGTGTTGGACTCAGGGGAGAAAAAACACGTGTCAGGTGGCTGCACCTAAGGGATCCCCTCCCTTTTATTCCCCTGAAATCTAATTAAAATAGGTACAGAGGCACTAAGCACTTAAATGAGCCTAGCTGAGGGCCCTGGTGAATGTGCTGGTGAGTGTGCTTTGGCCTTGGTTTGGAAGGGAATGGTGTGGTCAGCTCAGACGGACACAGGAGGTCAGGCTGTGATCCTGGCATCTGCGTGCTGGGAGCCAGGCAGACCTCTGCGGAGTCCCTTTCAAGCAGCATCAGATGGTTGTGGTCTCTGTACATCAGCCAGGGTCTCATGTAGCTGGGCAGGCTGTGAGGAGAGTCCCCAGCAGAGCTCCCAGTCCTTGGCGATGCCCATGCAGCCAGCTGGAGAGGCTGAATCCGAAGCTCATATTTAGCGGTTGTTAACACGCACTGAAGGCAGATCAGAGGACAGGGATGGAGGGGCTGGTGGCAAGGTGGAGGTCAGTAGGGTGTGAGTTTCCTGCTGTGTTCGGTGCTTGCAGAGAGCATGCTGCGGACAGCCAGCAGCCCCGACAGCCTGCGCTCACGGACCCCCATGATCACCCCTGACCTGGAGAGCGGCACCAAACTCTGGCACCTGGTGAAAAACCATGACCACATGGACCAGCGGGAGGGCGACCGGGGCAGCAAGATGGTCTCTGAGATCTACCTGACCCGCCTGCTAGCCACCAAGGTATGGCACGGAGACGCAGAGCTGCCACCTGGCTTTTGAAACCTGGATGGGGAGGGATAAGGATTCGGGTTGTCCAAAGGTGGTAAGCACTGGTTTTTATTAGACTGCTGCTTCAGCGCAGGAGGAACTACTCTCCTGATTTTTGGGCCTGAGCTGGAGGTGATATTTTTGCGTGTCACAACCCTAAATGAGTGTCCCTTGAGTGGATTTTCCTATTTGCTTTTTACACCCTTTGGCACTTTTGCTGTTCCCTATATCACTGAGCAGATGCTGGACTGCAAAGCAGAGGTGCTTTGGAGCAGGCACCTCATCCCATTTGTTTGGTGTTTGGGGTGAAGCTGCAAAATCAGTGATGTAGGAAGGGTAATTACCTGGGGCATTTGGCATCACAGTGGATTCCCCTTCCCTCAGCATGCACAAAACCTTCTCTAATGCAGAGCAGGTGCTGTTTGTCTAAGATGTCCCTAGAGAGGACCAGGGGCTGTGCTGAAGATACTGGCTCAGTATAGCAGAGACTGGGGTCAGCCATCTCTCCTGTGATTTGGCTCCCTGCATCGTGGGACTTAACGGTTTGTTCAGTGATGTTTGTGGTCAGGTCTTGGGTACCTTAATGGAACCCAAGTAAAGACCATGATACAACATATATCCCTTAATTTTTTGCTCTATATGGTGTTTTTATTTGTATGTTTTTAGCATGCCAGTTAATGCAGTGAAGGAGAAATCTCATGGCTATGGTGTCTGTTTTCCCATTTAAACCACTGGGAACCAGCATGGTTACACAGTCTGTACTGTGCTTCTATTCCAGGTGGTAGGAATAGGAGTGAAATCAGTTTAAAGGCTCATCTCTCTACTGGTGCTGGGTGATGCTGAACAGCCCTTCTCTCCTTCTCCTCTTCAGGGCACCTTGCAGAAGTTCGTGGATGACCTGTTTGAGACTATCTTCAGCACAGCACATCGTGGGAGCGCACTGCCCCTCGCCATCAAATACATGTTTGATTTCCTGGATGAACAAGCTGATAAGCATCAGATCAATGATTATGATGTCAGGCACACCTGGAAGAGTAACTGGTAATGGAGAGGGGCAGTGGGACGGGGGTTAACGATGTCACAGCTAATGATACCTCCTACCCTTCCCGCAGGGAGCAGAAATATGCCTCTGGTTGTCCCTGGAAGTGATCCAGGACAAGAGAGGCCCATATCTCTATGTTTTGGGTGTGGGTAAATCTTGTGCATGCCTTTCTACAGTAGAAAAAATCCCAGGAATGCAATGCTCCCTCAGCCCTTACATCCCTAAATGCAAGGCAGCACGCTCCCCCTTATGGCTGGAGTTGGCTGAGGATGAACGCAGTCCTGTTCCCATCTCACCTTGAGCAAATGCAGCTTGGGCTTCTCTGTCCTTTGGGCTCCTCCAGAGATGCCAGCCTGGATTCTCATCTTGGCTGTCCTGGAGGTGTTTGCCACGTTCCCTCCCATCACTCAGCCAAGCGTGCTGTAACAAAGTTAGTGTAAAGCCATGTATGCATCCTCTGTAACCTCGCCTGCAGAGCCAGCCCATCAGCTCTGCTAATCGCTCTCTGAAAAGCGGGGAGGAGCTGCTTATGAGACCTCAGTGACTGCTGTGCTGGGGCCAGGGCTCAAGCACACGTTGGCTCCTTCTCTGCAGCCCCCGCCTCGGCATTCTTCTTTTCTGCTGCCTCACTGATTTCATCTCTCTGATCTTGCTGTTACTGGAGACGGGTACGTACGTTCCCGTGTCTGGCATTTGTTAAATGGCAGCCAAATTGCTTTTGTATAGTTCAGTAACTGTTGGCAATTAGCGGGGCAGGAAAAGAAACATTTTTAAATGGAGATGTGAGAGTGCGGAAGTGCTTGGAACTGATTTATAACTCTGCTTTCTATATTAAAAGAAGGAGCAAAAGGCAAGGGAGGAAAAAAAGCCCCGCTCCGCAGGGGCTGGGCATGCAGGCTCCTGCATACTAATGCCTGTGCTTATCTCTGGGCGCTAATTCGATGTGTGGAGCTAATTTCTCGAGGCCATTCCCTTCACAAATGAAATATGTACATGCACCCAGGACCCTCATTAGGAAAGTCCTGGGGAATGAAGTGTGTTTTGTCTAAGATAAAAGCATTCGCTGGGTGTTGGTGCTGAGGGATGACAGATCGGAGAGGCATTTTAATGGGGGGAGACCCTGAAATGCTCCTGGGAGAGGAGAGGGGCAGGAGAGTGGGAAATGGAGCAACGGAGAGTGGCATGTGTGTAAGTATGCAGCAAACATCCAGTCCGTGGCTGGCTCGGAAACCCACTGCCTCTACAGCTTAGAGATGTATTTCCAGCATCTGAGGCTGCCTAAATTGTCCTCTTGTGTTAAAAGTGCTAATGAGCCCCTTGTGGAGTCCAGTTAGTCCCTCCTCCAGCCTGAGTGATGCATGAAGTGCCACAAGGTGTCTCAGACAGGATTATTGATGCGAGAGGAGGGAACCATGCGTGGTGACCCATGGGCTCAGCAATGGCTATTCTGTGTGAGTGGATCCCTGGAGAAACTGCAGCTCTTCACTGCCCTGGTTTGCCTTTGGAGCTGTTGACAGTGCTGAGGAATTTCTCCATGGAGAGCTGTGGCCATGCTGGGATGGGCAGAGGACGTGGTACGGTGCTGGGGCAGAGGCGAAAGGCTGTTTACCCCGGGTTGTTTGCATCCCTGGGGTTTGGGAAAAGCAAATTCTGGATTGTGGGGAGCTCCTCCTCTGCAAATTCAGGTGTGCGTGTGCCGGCTGCCCTGTAGGGCTCAATTCAGGTGCTGACTCCTGTTTCTTTCTTCCCTCAGTCTACCTCTACGTTTTTGGGTGAATGTGATAAAGAACCCCCAGTTTGTGTTCGACATTCACAAGAACAGTATTACTGATGCCTGCCTATCCGTGGTGGCTCAGACATTCATGGACTCCTGCTCAACTTCTGAGCACAAGTTAGGAAAAGACTCTCCCTCCAACAAACTACTGTACGCCAAGGACATCCCCAACTACAAGAGCTGGGTAGAAAGGTGAGTAGACTTGACAGTAGCTCCTTGCTTCACCCGGAGGACTTACAGTGAACGTACGTGGGTGTGGGGACTACACACTGAGGGCTTGGTCGTTGAAGAGACTCCTCTTAGCAGCTCTCTGAAGAGGGACTGTACTCCTGGTGGAAGGTAATCCTCGTCTGGGAAATGATGCTTTCTTGTGATTGTCTCTGGGAATGAGTTTGCAATGGCTGTTTGACAGAGCTGTTTATGACTTGCTTAAGGGATGCTAAAAGCAACCTCCGTTTTTGGGTTGTCTGATGTTTTCTGTTGTAAAAACTTGGTCTGTGCGAGGGAATTGCTAACATCTCCCTTGATTGCTTTTGAAGAACAGTAAGAAGTAAGCCATGGACTAGAGAAGTGCCTTTTTTGTACCATGACAATACATGCAGGTTTTGCTGAAATGGTTGAAAATTACCATTTCCCAGCTCTCATCCATCTGTACATCTTGCCTGGGATCCTGATGAGAGCACATGCTCCGAGGCAGTGCTTGGGCTGCTGTCGCGGTGCTGAGGAACAGGGCAAGGAGCAGGTCCCCTGACTCCTGACACCCTTCATTCACTGTTAGCTGATGAGAGACATCCTTCTGTCCCGCTGAATTAATGCAGTGTTAAAGGCTCGGGGTTTGAATGCTACTGATTGCAAATTGATGCTCTTGGGCATGATGCTGTGTTTAGCTTTATCCTTTTAGGAGAGAAACCTGGGAAATGTCCTACAAAGCCCTCCAAATAGAGCTACTGTTAAAATGTTGCTGGGTTGCAAACTGGGACTTTATAAAGCTTAAAAAATACCAGATTTCAGGTTTCTGATGCCACTTTCCCCTTGTGCTAGTAAGCTGTGCTAAAGATTGTGTTCTGTATTTTGCTGAGGACCCTTCCCTCTTTTGGTGTTTGGATTGGATATCGAATGAACCAAATGAAAGGTGTCCAGGCAACAATAAGCATCGTATTCTCTATTCTGCAAGTGTGGGACTTTGTAGCCTAAATCATCCTTTGGATGCTTGCTTGTACACAGTTATTTTTGTTGCACCATTGGCATGCCTGGTGCTTTGCAGGCAGGTACAAAGACAAGATTCTTCCCTCGAGGAAGATACAGCCTGGATCAGAAGAAAAGATGTCCCTGAAATATGATGGCTAAGATGAGAGATGAGCTGCATTGTAATAGGAAAAAATTCTTTGCAGGGGGCCAGAAGGGGCTTTGGAGTAGGGTCCCTTAGGAGCATCACAAACTTCACTGCCTTTAAGCGTGGGGTGAATTTCTCCGACCTTGCCATCTCTGTGACAAAAATACTCAGCATTGTGTGTGCCTGGAGAGAAAAGGTATAAAACCATTCCAGAGAGAAACATTGGTCTAGATGTGCTTCGTCCCTGGGGAGAAGATGGGAGATCTAACTGGTGACAGATGTTCCCGCCATCGCTTACTGCAGATCAGGAGGGTGCTCGGATGTGCTGCTTCGGAGCACGGGGTGCAGTCCCAGAGGCCGCTGAGCAGTGTGCGACTGCTTTTCCCACCGCTTCTCTGCTGCTGGGCTTTGCTGCAAAATTTGGCATTTCTGGGTTTTGGCACGGTTATCGTTGCAGAGCTTTGCAGAGGCAGGAGTGGAGTGATGTGGGGGTGGCTGAGTGGGACTGATAGTCCCTATAGCAGGTCTGTCTGCCACCTGGGTTCAGGCATCCTGAAAAAAGGCTGTCCTGCCAGTCTGAGGCAGAAATAACATGTTAGGGGATGGGGAGCCCCACGAAACCCGAGGGGACTGCTGCCAGGGTCGTGGGTATGGCAGGTGAGATGGTAGTCCTGACTGGGATCTCCACCCACACAAGCCATGCATACTTTTATTGAAAAATATTGGTTCCTGTCATCCTTTGTGTCACAATAAGACCCAGAATGTAGAACTGCTTCATTTTACCTGGACATCTCGTTACGGCAGCCACAGAAGCTTTCTTCTTCAGCAGGTTTCCTTTATATGTTCATCTCCCATGAGTCCCTCCCCTCAGGGGCCTCCACCTACAGGGCTAAGGGTGCACAGGAGGTTCTCTGTGAGATTTCTTTGCTAATCAGAGCTAACTGTGACTAAGAAAAGTTGGGCTTTTTGTCCCTCATATACCTCTGCATGGATGGAAGTAGCGTCAGCTTTAGGAGACATCATGCTGGGTGTAATATCTCTAGTGGTAGCATGGATCTCTTGATGCCCAGTTTAGTCAGAGGTCCTCACCTCAGACCACTGTTCTCCTTTCATCTCGTCAGTGTTCGGGAAATCTCTCTCATCACCTTCTGGGTGCAGGTGAGCCTCCTTGTAAAAACTGCCCAAGTATTTTATCACTGGCTGAGTTGAGTACCATGGGATGGAGTGGATCCTCGTATTCATCTCTTCAAGTGGTCTTGTTGCCATCTGCTCCCATCCAAATGCTTCAGCCGTGTTCCACCTCAGTGTTCAGCTGATGATGCTAATGATGCTAATCACTGTACCAGAAACTTTACTGAGCTGTTCTAAGAGTCATGAGGAGTAAAGCAAACCTGGGAGGGACCTGTGATCTCTATTTCCAGGTGGTGGGGCAGGCAGTGTTTGTTTGCTGTGGGTAGGGTTTCCTTCTCAGTAAAGGCCTGTGGACCCAAGCGTGGTTTCCTAAAGGACCTCAGTCTTCCTTCTGACTTTGTGCCTGTGAATGCTGAGACTGTATCTCAGTCATAAAATGTCTCCTGGTGTCTTTGAGAAGCAGGTCTGTCATGTCCAGCTGAGCTGTCCCCAGGAGCAGCTTTTCCTCTGGGGATGGGGAGGCCTTGGGGCTGCGGGGAGGCACTCGCATGGCTTGCATGTGAGCATGTGTGTGCCAGGGTTGTGCCATGTGCTTGTGCCATGTGCTTGTGCCATGTGCTTGTGGAGGTGTGCGGGGTGGGATGGGCCCCTCGTCTGTCTGCTGTGGTGTCTGCTTGGTGCAATGGGATGCTGCTGCTTTGATCCCCCTGGGTTTGCTGAAGCGGTATAGTCTGTTTTTCCACTACGATTCTGGATGATACGAGCTGTGTCCGGGTTTCTATTTATTTGCTGAGCAGTGAGGCAGCTGTGGGATGGGATGGTGAATCTTAAGGTGTCCTAGGAAATGTAAGGGATTATCTTGCTGGTAGCAACCATCAGAGAATGTAACTGCTCAGAGTTCAGCAGGCCTGTGTAACTGCAAGGGCTTGAGGTGAAGTTATCCTGAGTGCATGCACTGAATATTTCATTGAATGTAAAGTGTCATCCTTGGCTTTGGCGACACGCCGAATTTAGGATAACGGTAACAAATCCTTATGTATTGCCGCAGGCGTGAAGGATTCTGGCAGATGGGTTTTGGTGGCAAAACACGGGAGCAATGGGACAAGAAGGATTAAAAACGTGTGGTTTAGGAGAGGGTGGGAAGTCCCTCAGAGCAGCGGATCCTGGCTCCCCAGCATGGTCGGCTGGGCTGGGCTCAGCCAGCACTCTGCGGCTCGATGCTGCTCCGTCAGCAGTGTGTTGCTAATGATGCTGACCCCTCCACGAAGCACTGGGAGACCTCTCGATGAGCAGCAGCATTATAATGAGCGATGGCGGTACGTCGCCACTCCGAGGGAAGATGCTCCTCATGCTGCCTCTCCAGAGGCTGTTCTCAGCAAACATCATGATGGGAGCTCGTCCCCTTCTGCCTCTCCCTATTTCTGACCCACTCTTCCATTTCTCCTGCCTCTCCCTTGCAGATATTATGCAGATATTGCTAAAATGCCAGCAATCAGCGATCAGGACATGAGCGCGTACCTGGCGGAGCAGTCACGTTTACACCTCAGCCAGTTCAACAGCATGAGTGCGCTGCACGAGATCTACTCCTACATCACCAAGTACAAGGACGAGGTAAGATGTGGCATCAAACCTCATTTTTGCATTCTTCCTTTTCTCTATAGATAGATACCCTGTGAAACTGGGGAGGACAGCTCAGTCCGTGTCTGTGCTCGGAGGTTTAGGTGCCCCTTGCCTGCGTTGCACGGGGCACGCTGGGATCATGGGGTTGTACCCTTCTCAGCGTGGCTTCTCCCTGTCTGAGAGCAGGCCCTGGGGAAGGGTGGAGGTGGTGCACGGGGCTGAAGTCAGTGGGAACGGAGGTGGGGGCCAGGCGTGGGGCCAGGAGCTGGTCGACAGCCCTGGCCCCGCTGCTGCTCTGTCAGCTTTTGTCCATGGCCCTTCCTGAGTGCCTGTGCTGACAGGCAGGGCTTCATTCCCGTGTTTTCTGCAGGGAGCAATGTAGGAAACACCTATTTTTCTTTTGCTGTATGTGCACTTGGCACGTGAGCTCTGCGGAGCTGCAGAGTTGGCAGCATTATCTCGGTGTGCCTGCTCTATCTGCTGTGCCTGGCCTGACGCTGCGGCGGTGGCAGCACCGGCACTGTGACTGTACTGGCGTCATCTGGCTCTGCTCCCCCGGGATGCTAGAGGATGTGGTGGCCTCTTCAGTGCTTTCTTTGTGAGCATTAGTAAGAACGGTTAAAACCCCTCCGTTGTAATATATACAAATTAACTTCGCAAAGCACCGCTCAAATCCACACCCTGCATCTTTTTATTAAAGCAATAAAACATATAACTACAGTAAAATATAGATCTATACATCCAACATGATAATACAGGTTTTATTCTCCCAATAAAGCAGACTGACGACTGTTTGAATGGCAGCTTATTTAGATGACAGAGTGCTGGCACGTCTCCTTGGCAGGGAGGGAGGGCCCCGCCGCTGCTGTAATGGAGCTGGCCCCTGGGTGTAAGGACAGTGATGGGACCATGGTGGCCAAAATCCCTGTGTGGCTGGCTGCTTTGCAGGAGGAGGAGGCCTTTGGTAGCCTGGCTTTCTGCAAGAATTGGAGGAAACCATGGTGCTTGGGAAGGGGCTGCGTGATGGTCACTGTTCACTGGTGACAATGCCGGTGGGACCTCCGTGCTGCTCCCCAGGTGCCATGGGATGGCACGTCCAGGAGGCCCCCGTACCTCTGTGTGGTGGGTTGGCCATGGAGGGTTTCAGGGCGTTCTGCAGCTTGTACAACAGCTCTGTGGCTACCATGAGGGTGGAAAAGGAGCAGTTTGGAGGATTTAGATGGCCGCGGGGCAGCCATCATCCCTCAGCCGCCATCAGGTGCTTGCTTCCTGCAGGCTAACAGTCCCCCAAACCTTAAACAAATCTTGGGTGAGAGCAGGGAGAGGACCGTGTGGCGTTAATGAGCTGCTCTTTAGGGGCACAGGTCCTCTTCTTGCCCGCTAACTGCAGCCTGACATCTGTTGAGTGTCTTGCTCTCCGAGCATCACAAGTGTGTTCACAGCTCTCAGGAACTTCTTTTATTATTTGTAATGGGATTAATAAATCACAGCTGTTCCCTTTGTTTGTTTTCATTCATTAAGCACAATTATATGCAGCCCGATTGCACCCTCTTTGATGCAAAATGGGAGAGAATAATTTTTCCTGTTGTTCAGTGCAATAATATGCTGTCATTGGCTGTGAATGTAAATCATAATTAATTTTCATTTGGGTACTTGCATCTTGGTAATCAGTGGTCCTGACTCCTTACAGCAGGTGACAAACCTGGGTCTCTCTTTATATTCGGCACAGATTTCCTTGTACTGTATTGTTTTCCGTAAGGGTGGAATAAAAGAGGGCCAGGTAGATGCAGGGGCAGGTTGTGAATCTTCCCGTGATACGTAGCTGTCTTAATAGGAGAGGCAGAAGAGGCGGGCTGTGGGAACAGGCTCCCATTGAACTTTTGGACCAACCTCATCTGCTTCCAGCTCAGCCACCTTTAAGACACGCGGGGTTTTGGTTTCTGCAGGGGTGTGGTTGTAGTTGCTTCGTTCTGCACGTAGTGTGCCAGCCGGCAGCGGCTGCGGAGATTCATGGCCAGGGAGTGTCCCCGAGGGCGGGTTATGTGGCACGGTCTGTGAGCTCTCGCAAGTCCGGCTGCACCCAGGGTTGTTGCCGCATGGGGAGGTAAATCTGATGTGCCTGGCTCTTGCTGGCGTGCTGCAGCCAGAGGGATTTTCCCTGCCTCGGGTGCCAAGATTTGGCTTTCCCCTTCCCTGGAGTGGAGCAGCAAGCACTGCTCCCGCTTGCTGTGCTTGTGTCCAGCCCTTTCCTGGAGCTGCTGGCCAGGTTTGGCTTGGTGGGATGAGCAACCCCAGAGACCAAAGTTATGCCAAGGGGCATCCTCCGAACTGCCACAAGCCCCAGGAGGGCTCCAGGGGCAGGGGCACAGCCCGCTGACCCCTTGGGGACCCCCACCACCTGGGCAGAAAACAGCTGCAGGGCACCTTGTGGGGTGGAGCGGTGGCAGCGTGGTGGTGCTTCCCCTTCCCCCAGGCATCGGGGGTCCCTTCCTGCCCCAGCAGCAGGGAGGAGCATGGTCCTGTCCCAAAAAGCCTCGCGTGGAGCTGGAGGCCAGCCGAGGGCTGCTGCATCGCCTCGCAGTGGATGCTGCCCCGCGCGGCTCTGCCGTGCCCGCAGGCACTGCAGCAGCGCTTAATCAAAGGGAGCTGATTCCCCATTAAGAAGTTACCTGTAGGGCTCCTGATGGACTTTGCCTGCCTCCTAGTAAGTCTATTAATTATACAACAGTTTGTTTCCAATTATGCGGCCAATGAAATGGTTAATCAAGTCCCCTTTGACGGATGCCTTGATATTTAATTGCAAAAAATTTGCTCTCTCAACTAGCTTACCCGAGGAGATGAGATTTCTGTCGGGTTTGTTTTTTTTTTAAATCAGCTTTTCTGCTCTGCTGGCACGGTGTTAGTGAGACGAGACTCGTGACTGCTGTGGGGCAGCTGCCCCCAGCGTTACGCTTCGTTACTCCCTTCTGCCCACCCCGAGCCTTCTCCTCCACCCTCTCCACCAGCCCTTCCTGGACCTGCAGGCATGGCCGTGTCCCCCCGGGGCGAGGGGACCGTCACCGCCACCCTGCGATCCGCCCTCATGGCAGGAGGTTGTTTATAGGAAGGGGGCTTCGGTGGAGGAAAGCCGTCCTCTCGTGGCCCTGCTATGGCGAGCGCTCCCCTCGTGTAGGAGCGGGGGTCCCGGCGAGGCAGGCTTGGCTGGCGCTTCGTGCCCATCTCCCATGGGACCCCATCCCAGCACCTGATGCCCCCGGGGAGCCGTGTGCCCTTCCCGCGGCCGCGTGCCGGAGACGGGGAGCACGGAGCCGCGTGTCGGGTGCAAGGGCTGCTTCTCACCCTCTCCTCTCCCCTCTCTCCCCCAGATTTTAGCCGCGTTAGAGAAGGACGAGCAGGCCAGGAGGCAGCGGCTGAGGAGTAAGCTGGAGCAGGCGATCGACACAATGGCCTTAAGCAGCTGAAAAGGCGGCAGCACGGTGCCAGCTTCCCGAGCAGCGGCGCGGCGGGAGGAGAGGGGCCAGCGAGCGGCGGCCGCGGGCAGGACACTTCGGGGCTGGGGCCGGGCGCACACCGCGGGCGCCTCCGCACGCTTCCCACAAACCAACGAGGAAACCTCGCGCGCCGGCGGAAAAAAAAAACAAAACAAAACATCCCGACGACAGCAGCAACAAGGATAAACCCCCCCCCACGCACACCCCGACGCAACCGGGACGCGGCAGAGACCTTGCAAAGGGGCGACGCGGGGCGGAGGAGGAGGAGGGAGCCGCGTGCCCCATGGACCCGCTGGGACCCCCTGCCCGGGCAGAGCCCCTGAGCCCCCGGGGACGGAGGGTCGGGACCGTGGGGCTTTCGAGGACGGCGTTTGGATGTTGTTGTTACTTTGGTGGAGGGAGGGGGGTGGGCTCCTGTTTGTACTGTACTTGACTTGCTCTCCCCTCCTTGCCCCCAGCTGTCCGCCCCCTCTCCTCCTCCCCGTCTCTTTTTCTGTCTCTTCCCCCTTCTCTCTCTCTGGCCTTCTGCCACTAGTGTTAACTGCTATATTTGCACAATTTACACGAGACAAAATTTTTAATTTAAAG
>VXAA01000406.1:887355-929203 GCA_013399115.1 Anseranas semipalmata
AAAAAAAAAGGGATACCAAATGGTCTGGAAGATATTTCCAAGCATTTCTCACCATGCAGTACAATCGTTTGAAGCCTGCACATCTCTCATTATGTTGTAATTTTGTTTGGTTTTGTTTTGTTTTAATGAGGAGGGAAAGGAGAAGATGCTGATTAAAAAAAGAAAACAACAACAAAAAACCCAACCACAACAGCAAAAGTGTTTTAAAAAGAAGTAATAATTGTTTCCCAAACCTACGAACCCTGAGCTGTCGCTGGATTTCTGAGAGCTGTGGGCTGTTGCATGACTGTGCTAGATTTTAGTCTGAGTTGATCTTTTTAAGAAACAGAAAAAAACATAAAAAACTGCAAGTGTTGAATACTAGAGGTTTGTTTAGACCTGTTATCTTTTTTTTTTTTTTTAATTTGACGTTAATTTGTCACTTTCTTGTCCAAAAGAAAAAAAAAAAAAGGACTTCAGTGGTTTACATCTCCGGTGTGGTACTCGGAGAGCCTTAAAGGACAGCTGTGTGCCAGCTTCCCCGGGCACCTCGGTGGGACAAAACCCTCCCGGGTGTCCCCTGGCAGGTCCTCGGTGGCAGCAGTCACTGCCCGATGGCACAGCCTGTGGTGCCACCATGGGCAGGAGCTCCGGCGGTGCCCTGGACGGGTTCGGTGCAGGAGCCGTGCGAGGTTGGCCCAAAGGTTTTCGCCTGTGCCGTGAGGACGGCACCCACGCGGCGCTGGTCCCTGCGGTCCCGCGGGAGGGGAGCGGCTGCTTTGACGTCTCCATCCGAAAGTAGCTTGGGTCCTGCCTGCCGCAGCGGTAAGAGCATCTGGGGAAGCTCCGGTGGCTGGTAACGGAGCTGAGCACGTGGTGTTTTGGTGGTTATTCGGAGACGGTGGGCCCCTCGCTGTTGCTGGTTGGAGAGGATGGAGGTTTGTTTTCTGAGAGCATCCCCCTGAGATGTTCTGGAAGCACTGGTAAGAGCAGAGGCGTAACGGCTTGCTGCGATGCTACGGGTGCTCCCTTGGCCGTGCCAGGGTGCCAGGCGGCTTTCTTGGCCATGGTGGGCCTGAGGGGGGTTCCCAGGGGACCGTGCCGGCATTGCTGGGCTCCTGGGGCTCCTCTCACTGCCTCGGGGCTCCTTCCACCTTCCCCAGGGCTGCAGGAGGGAGCCGGGCTCCCCTTGCCTGGTCCAGTGTCCCCCACCCCACAGCAAAGAGGGAGAGCCTGCGGTGTGGTCCCAGTGATGGGCTCGTGTTGTCTTCCTCCTGGGGGATGCGCTGGGGGTCTTCTCCACCCAAGGGCCTCCCCAAGGGGCAGCGGGTCCTCTGGGGTCCCCTTGCTGCCGGTTCCGGGTGCCTCCATCGCGGAGGGTCACGGCTGGGGGGCGCGTTGCAGTGCTGCCCGCAGCCCCCGGCGCTCCTTGGTGCTACCTTTGCCTTTTCGCCCAGCGTCCTTAATCCTGCAGGCAGCCTCTCCTTGCTTCTTGCCCCTGCCCAGGGAAGAGAGGGGTGGGGAAAGGCCGGGAAGCATCCGCAGGACATCCCATACCGGTGGCACCGTGCGTGCCCCCAGCCTGCGTTTTGGGGAGGGAGCGGGGAGGAGGCAAGACCCCGCCGGCAGCCAGCAGGTCCCTGCCCGCCCCTGCTGCCCATGTTGCCTTTGCAGTTTGAGGTTCCCCAAAAAATGCAGCCCGGCCTGGAAACGTCCCCGGGCCACTTGTCCCCATCCTGTGCCTCGGGACAGGGAGCAGGGGATGGGTGGTGGGGCCCCCCTAGCTCACCCGGTCCTGACCAAAGCGCACAATGAGCTGTCCTTTAAGAAAGCAGGGGGCGGGGGGGAAGTAATACAAACCCGGCAAAAGGCAGAGAATTTTAATAGTTTTAAAAAATTTAAATGGGGAGAAAAAAAAAAAATCCGGAGTCCCGATTGACTTTCTGTAATTGTTTCAGACTTGAAGCAACAGGCCAGCGCGGCTGGTCGCACGCCCTTTGATCGTGTAAATATCCTGCTATTTCCTATTTTAATGTTCTTCAGATTTAGTACTTGTAAATAAACACGCGCATCAAGGAGAGATTAAACATTTTTGCTAACGCCGGTGTCTGGCCTGTGTTTCTGGGGCGGTGCAGGCGGGACGAGCACGCCCCAAAACGGCACCGGGCTGTGCCGGCATCGCGGGGTGCGCCTGTGGGGACCGGGGCCCCGAGTGGCTCAAAGCCTGGAGGGGCTCCAGCAGGGGGGGGTACATAGTCTGGGGGGGGCTTCTCCATTGGCTGGGCATCTTACAGTGAATTAATTGTGTTAAACCTCTTGATTTCACTCATTGAATGATGGGAGTGCTCCCTGGAGAGGTCCCAGCTGCTGGGTTAGGGCTCTGGGACTGGTTTTGGCACTGGGGGAAGGAGGTGACAGCAGCCCCCACCAGCAAGGAGGGTCTGGGATGGTGGCAGACGCGAAGCATCGCAAAGTGCCAGGCTGGTGGCTCCTCGCAAGGGTGACCTTGTCCCAGTGATGCTGGGTGGCCACAGTGGGCACTGGGGACATCTGCAGGCAGGAGGAGGTGGGGCTGGGATGTGTGTTCCTGATGTGTGGGGTTGGGGCCGGGGCGCTGCCCAACACGAGAACCAAAATCCCACAAACTAAGCTGCTTTTTTCCTGTTTTCTTAGAGTCTTGGTCCTGGGACCGATCTCTGGAGTAGTTTGGGTGGCTACAGATCACAAATGCATCTTTTGTCTGCATTTACCATGCATACAAACTGCATGTTTTTGTTTTCTCTTGTGGTTTTCCTGCTCTCCAGCATTGAGACCACCAGCAGCAACTACTGGACTTCCACTATTTTAGCCATACCACCACTAGAGCAATGATAGTCTTCATCTTCCCCCTCCCATATTCAAAAAAAAAAAAAAAAAAAAGGTTTTCTTTAACCCATCTTTCAAATGCTTAAGAAAATATTGTTTGAATTGACCTTTGTTCAGGTTTCTGGATGGACTGAACTGAAGGCAACAGGAAAGAGACCCCACGTCCCCAGGTCCTGTGTCTCTGTGCCGCGGGGCACGGAGCTGGCAGAAGCCGGGCAGGTGGGTGCCGCGCTCTGCGGGAACTGGGTTTCAGTGACGCTCTCCAAAAGTTTTCATTCTAACATGTAGCACGGACAACTTGAGCCCGCTCGGAGGTGACATTTGGCAGATCCGTGAGCAGTTTCTGCAGGGTTTGGTGTTTTACTCCGATGCTTTTTTCCTCCCTTTTAACATTTCCTCTGTTGTTTTAGTGTGTGTGTGAAGCTTAAAAACCTACTGGTTGGCACAATAAATGTATTTCTAATATTTTGCAATTGCCGGGATGTTCCTCAATACCAATCGCCCTGTTTTTTCCGAGGAGCGAGAGCTGCTGGCACGGAGCCAGTGCCTCCGACGACAGCTATGGATGTCTTTGTTTGCCTCCCGAGTTCTAGTGCCGAGCTAAGCAGAAAAAGATTATCAGGGCCTGCAAACGATTGTGTAATCCACAAATGCACTTTATTTGATTAAATGATAAAATGTGAACCTCCCAGCAGCAACACACGGCCCGGCCGCCAGAGACGGTGCTAATCCAGCAGAGCTGCAGGGCCACCCGCCTTCAGCTGCCGCATGCGGGCACCCGCCCTGGCTGCAGGCCCTGAGCTGTGCGATGCCACCTCGCCCCGAGTGGCTCCAGGTGAGTGGCACGTCCCCAGCGCCTGGTGGCCGGGACCTCGAAACCCCACGCGCACCTGTGTGGGGTCTGAAGGGCTCGGTTGGGGCTTTTTGCACAAGTCCTCTATCCCTGCAGCATCGCCGTCGTCTTGCGTTTTTCCTTTGGACCTTCTTGTCCTCTCTAGCCCCACGGAGGTGCTCTCCTGCCTTTGGGTCTCGCTCTGTATAACCCTTCATTTCTCTCTCTAACAAGTGCGGTGAGGGCTGGGACACGCAAATGGAAGAGCTGATCCTGCAGAAAGCACTGTGTGCTCAGTGCTGCGCGTCCCCTTGGGGTGCAGCACGGGGGGACCCACGATCTGCAGCATGGGGACATGTCATGCTTGCATCCTGGGGATGATGTCAGGGGATGTCAGGTTTGATGGGGCTTCGGCCAACCTGATCTAGTGGGAGGTGTCCCTGCCCATGGCAGGGGGACAGGAACTAGATGATCTTTAAGGTCCCTTCCAACCCAAACCATTCTGTGATTCTATGACCCATGTGCCCATGGGACAAGGGTCAGTCCCAAATAAAGCTCCTCCTGCCTGAGTGAGCTCGGCTCCAGAAACTCAAGTGGGTTTGATCTGGAAATTAACACCTCCCTTACCTGCCACCCCCACTACACACACTTGTTTTCTTCTGTTGTTGCCACTAATGTGCTCATATATATATATATATATGCACACAAGAGATGTATACATATATAATATAAATATGAAATCTGTAACTATGCATATAACGTAGCATCAATTAAAACCCAGCTCAAGCATTAGCATGGGATGCGGGTGGCAGGCCGTGTGCTGGGCTCAGACGTCTCGTGGGAAAGATCAGAGCAGCATCACGTGGCCCTGGAAGGAGAAGGATGCGACGGGGGGTTTCTTCCCGCATGGAGGTGATGATTAAGTTTCTTCTGAGCTGCTAGGGAAAAATAAAAATAAAATCCATAAATTGAGAAGGCAGTGAGGGCCGAGCAGAGCAATACCCTCCTCCTCACCCTGCCTGGACTAATGAAAATCGCAGCCATGCTGGGAAGTGATTGGTTTATGTTTGTTCTTCGCTATAAATGTAGTGGTAAAAAGCCCACAGTTTGGGGCTTGGATTGGAGGTGAGATCATTAGGAGGTAGCAGGCGATGGTTGATACACGTTAATGTGCCAAGAGCAGCCAGAGCTTCACTTAAAAAAAAAAAAAGGCAAATTATTGCTTCAGGAAAATGACCGTCTTCCCTGCTGGAAACAGAGCAGGGGGAGGGGGGGAAAATTGATTTATCCTGAATTTTATGACATTGGATTGACAGCTCCAGAAACACGAGCTGTGCCCCCGCAGAGCCACGGGGGTGATGCTCCTGGGCGCTGCCGGCTGCCTCTTTTCGGGGGCTGCCACGTTGGAGGGGCTGGAGACCGCGACCGGGGATCTCGGCTGTGACTGCCGGGAGCGGTTTGTCCATGTGGTGAAGTCAGTCGGGAAGCACAGCTGTTGGCATCTCCCCGTCCCTCTGGTCCCCAGTGACTTGGGTCACCACCACGTGCCTAGCACGGGGGGCCAGCGAGGTCACCCCAGGGTGCTGAGGGAGCCCCACTCCTCCAGGGGCTTCGAAGATGGTGGCTGTGCGAGTGCATGGCTCTGCACGTCCTATTTCTAGGTGTCTTTCCCAGCATTAGTGCTGTTGCGGCAGGCTTGGACCGGCCTTCCCCTCCCTCTGCTGGAAAGAAGCAGAAATGTCCAACGTCCTTCCCTGGGACCTGGATGGTGGCCAGCGGACTCTCGCTGTCCCCTGGGTGCAGGTGGTGTCCCCAGCTCCAGCCTGCAGCTGTGGTGCCACCAGCAAGGTGGCTCCTGGTAAGTGATGGGGACCGGGGTGGGGTTATTGCCTGCCTCTCCTGTATCACAAGGGATCACGAAGCACCTTGCAAAAGGGGTCACTAGTTCACAGCCCCCCCAAAACCATCCCAGCAAGGGAAACTGAAGCATGAGACCTTGTTTTGCCCAAGGCCATGCAGAAGGGTGCAGCAGGGAAGAAACCACCCACGACTTGTGCTGAAATCACTTGGAACTGGGCTTTTGTTGTGGTCCCAGATGCCTGGGCCACTTTGGCTGTCACAGCATCCTGAGCTGGAGTTTTATTTCTTCCCCAGCCGGATATTTTTTTCTTTTCTTTTCTTTTTTTTTTTTTTTTTTTTATGAACGAAATTCTCCCTTTCAGCTCCTATTCTCTCAGGGGCTCTTCCACTCAGCGGTAGCCCAATTTCCTTTTATAGCTCATACAATGACTGTCCTAATTACAATTAAAACTGGGAACGCTCTAATCAAATCTTTTACTATTCTAGACAAACTCAGAAAATGAGTAAAATTAGTGACACATGGCAAAAAAAAAAAAATATATATATATATAAAAAGAAAGGCAGGGGGGAAAGTGTGTGAGCTGGTGCTAACACAGAGCGGGAGTTAAGGAGGGCAGCGGGGTTTCGGCACTCGTCTGCAGCCACTGGCGGCAGGGAGCGGGGTCGCACAGTCCCTGGGGGCTCCTCCATCCCGCTGCCCCGTGCCGGCTGGGCAGCCTCCTCTGAATAATCCCCCCGCATCAGTTCCTATGGCAACGGAGCTTTTTGATGGCAAAAACCTCCGGCACCAAGCGAATCAGCCCCTAAACCCAAATGGGGTTAAAGGCAGAGCGGTGATGAGCGAACAGTGGGGTCACTGGGGCAGAAGGAAGGCAGCGAGCGGCGAGGAAATAACAAGCACAGGAGAGGAGCCGGCATCTGCCGCGGCTCGAGCATGGGGCCAGAGGGGTTTTTATGCAACAGGAAGTCACGGGGTAATTATTCCGTCTTTTTGGAAGGGCTGGATGATTTTACCACCCTGCTCCATCACGTCTCACAGATCTTTAGCTGGGGAACCAGGGGGTGCTGGGGCACAGAGGTTCGGGCACCCTGCGTTTGTGTTTGGGAAGAGGGGGGGGAGAAGGAGGCCTCGTGGCTCCGCTCCGTGGAATAATGCTCCTGGATCACGGGAGGGTTGCAGAGGTAGGATGGAGGCAGAGCCAAGGAGTTGAGCCCTTTCTGTATCTTGCTGCTCATTTGGGGTTACGGATCCTGTTACGGATCCTGACCGAACAGCCTCATGCCACGGGGTTTACCTGCTGTCAGCGCGGGTCGGGCAGTCCCCAGCTGGATGGGCAGAGACCTTGGAGCCAGGCACCGATTCGGTTCAGTTGCAGCGCGTTAAAAGGGAGCTGGCTGCTCTTCCCCCTCCTCTTCCCCACTCTCCATCTTTATTACTTTGTCAAAGTACTTTCAAGTATAATACTTATGTTTTATAGGTCTGAAGCACAAGATTATTCAATTTGCTTTATAGGCCCAGTTTGATAAATCCACTTGGATGCAGTAACTGAACCGCACAGCCTGGAGAGGAGGGAACTTCTGCAGTGGCTTCAGCCTCTGCTTCTGACCACTGCCATCTGGGAGCACGGGCAGGAGCCAGTGAAACCTGGTGGGATTGGCAGGGCAGGGGAGCCAGGGCCCTCCAGGGTGGGGGCCGGGCAATTTTGGGGACAGAGCATGGTGAAAACGCGAATTCCTTGTTCCTCCTCTTGTTCTGGTCTTTCTGACCCACCCAAGCCCCAAGGGCTGTTGAACTGTCAGGGCCCAAATCGCAATTACAAATTACACTGAAAGCAGGAAGATGGCCAGGAGTGCAGCATGACCATGACCAGAAAATTTTAAATGCCTTCAGGAGCAGCATTTGATAGTTTGTCCCTGCCTGCTCTGAGCCAGCAGCAGCAGGATTCCTTAATAACCTCCAAAAGAACTGGGGCTGCAGGCAGGCTCTCTGGACAGAGAAAGCCTCTTGGAAGGGGTTCGGTACCTTCCTGCGGGAAGGGGGCATCTCTCACCTTCACTGCAGCAGCAGAAGGCTGTGTCTTGAGGAAAGTTTTGATGCTTGGAGACTGATCCAAGGCAGGAAGGGGGGGCTTGGTCATGAACCACAGCTTTGAGAGGCTTTTGGGAGCCCGGACATCTCCCTCACACCCCCCTCCAACCTCCTTTGGGTGGATTTGAATCAAAGCTTTGAGCTTTATATTTATTAAGGGGTAATACATCACAGTGCCTGTGTCAGCAGGGACTTGGTACAGGGACCCAAGAAGCCATTCCCAGCCTCATGTTACAGATGTACTTGATGTCTGGCTCTTCATCTGAAGTTTGCTAATTGGCCTTGTTCCTGGCATTAGCTGAATCTGCCTTGGCAGACCAGGTGTCTTCCAACCCAGCAGTGGCACCATCTCTCAGAGGGGCAGCACCTCCCCAAAGCATATGGTAGGAAAGCTGGAGTCAGTTCCTCCATTTGAAGAAGGGCTCATCTGCTCGTAAACCTCTCATAAGTTATCGCTCTTATGACACAGGAATGCTCGGGGCTCCAGTGAAAGCTGTTGAAACACCACAGGTGCAGGGACCTTGCATACATCTGGGTCTCATGTCTTAGGGCATGGTTCAATGGCAAGGTTCAATGCTGCTGTGCTGTGCCTTGAGTTGGGCTCTTTAATCCAAATGCTGTTAGAAGTTTCCTCTCGCTGTTCAACAGCAAAAGTTTATGTTCCGCTGAAAGCGATAGTGATCGTATGTGACACCAAATGTTTTGAAAAGCCTTGGAAAATGTCGGGAATGTCAGTAATTTTTTTTGCTGCTTGAGAGATTTGGTTTGGGGTAAAAAGATGCTAGTTTTTCAAATGAGAATTATGAAAAATGTTTTAACTAGCTCCAGTAAGGACCTCACTAGACAGAACTGATCAGGTGCGAAGAGGCACCGGTCTCCTGATTTCTGCCTGCTCTGAGATTCTGCACTCTGCCTTTTGCCCCCATAAAGTGTGTTTGGAAGTCAGTGTTCAGGAGCCAGCCCTGTCTGCTGGCTGCTCCAGCAGGCACAGAGGACAGCCCCTTCTGCTCGTTCCCAGCTGGCTGTGGGGAGGGGAGGTGACACTGGCAGCAGCTGGGAGCTGCACCCGCAGCCTTGCATCCTCGCTTGCCCACCATGGCCTGGCTTTCCATGGAACCTGGGGGAGGGATGAGACTGTCAGCTCGTTGCTTCTGCTGGAGAAGTTGCCCTTCTTTTCCTGTTTTAGACTTCATCCCCCAGGGCTGTTAATGCAGCATTTCCCAGAAGGGCTAAATTTAAAGCAAATGGAAGCATATTGTATTTTTGGCTCTGGTAGGTAGAACTGTATAACACCCTGCGCTCATTATTGCTTTCTCTCTCTCTCTCTCTTTCTGAGCAGAGTGTATATCATAGGCTGTCATTGTATTTAAATAATAAAGCAGAACCAGGATTATTTTGTACACTTTTTTCTCCTCTCTGATCTCCCCATTGAAAAATGCATGGAAAGCAACAGATGTTTCGACTTTGTAGCTTGAACCTTCTCAGCTGTTTGAAGATTTGATGTAAAGGTCTTTGAACATCAGTTTCAGAGGAGACTCTCTTAGTAACAGTTGCCATGCAAAATTCATAATTAATGAAGATTTCAGGGTTATGGTGGGTTTTTAAAATGTTATTTCATTATTATTATTATTATGTACTATCCTTAATAAGCTTGGAGAGCAGCATCGTCCAACTGGAAGAAGCAGCCATAGCAGCACCCCAGTGCGATGGCATTGCTCGGGGTGCCTTCTCCGGGCTGCTCAGCTCGGTGGCAGCCAGCCCGGCTCCCTGCTTAGCCGTGGGTGACATGGGCGCCGATTTAGGCAGGAGCCGCTGACAGGCACCCCATAGTTAGTTGCTGGGGTTCAGGCACTTGCCTGGGCCCGCTGTACCAAAGCAAGGCGCTGATCTGACTCGGAGGGCTGGATTACCCTCTAGTGGCTGCAGCTTACATCAGAGGAGGGAAGCGTGCTCCTTGCAGATGTGCTTGTGATGCGCTACATGCTCCTTTGCAGGGGTGCTGGCTGCAGGGCAGGGGACAAGCTGAGGGGCTGTAGGGGAGCAGACACCAGTCCTATGGGAAATGTGGGGCGCAGAGCCCCCCAGGAAGAGCCGCTGCTGTAGAGCGATGCAGACGCTTGGGCTAGCTGCAGTGCAATACCTGCTGAGTGATCGCTGGCATTGGGACGGATGCTTTTGGGAGTGCTTGCCGGTGGGATGGCGTAAGCAGTCATGCTCCTGTGACCATTGCACCAGAGCAACTCTTCTGAGTCACCTTTGGGGGTGTCAAAAGCAGATGGCTGCATCACTGCATGCCAAAAATGGGGCTCGGGCTGTGATCTTGGCTTTCTCTTGGATTCTTCTGGCTTTCTCACGTTGCCACCAGGCAGCTGCTCGAGGTATCTCTGCCATGGGGTGATCCCTCTTCTGTCATGTCCTGGGATGGGGCAGGACCTTTGCTGGGCTGGCCCTGGCCGTAGCACCCACCTTAGCAATAACAGGCATGCCTCTTCCTGTGCTAGCCTCTATTTCAGATAGCCTAAGCGAGACTTTTCCATTGGGTCCACCCTCTGTTAATGTTCTGGGGACATTTGGGCTCACGACCAAGTGGCGAGCCCTTGGTTTCAAGGCAGGACACGAGTGACTTTGTGGTGTACTTCACGTCGAGCTAGCTGGTACGCAGGCGTGCGCACGCAGCTCTGGTCACTCTGGTGAGACTCTGAGCATCCCCTGGGAGAGGCAGAGGCTCAGCAGTGTCAGCAATGGCCAGTGACACACAGCTGCCACCAGCAAGCCACCACCGGCTGCCGTAGCAGAGGCATCAAGTCATGCATTTAATTGGTGTCTATTGGATTTTTTTTCCTGCAGCTACAGTTTGTGCTACTTCTTGTGACATCCGCGAGAAGCAGCGATTTGGGTTTGTTTGTGTGTCTGACTCGGAGGGTTTCTCCATGCTGGCATCTAACCCCTTCCCCCCACCCTGACGGCTGTTTTTCTGTGTCACTGGACTGGAATAAGAGGAGACTTTTGGGTCGTGGGGTTGTGGGTTGGGCAGAGGAAGGAGAGCACAGCCGTGCCAGCCGTCAGGGCAGCTTGAGGGACATGCCACTCTCCTTGCTGCTGATGCCCCAGGACATCATGGCAAAGCTGTCCTCCAGCGCAGGAGCTGCAGCTGGGCCTCCGTTGTGTCACCGCTGTGTCACCACGTGCCCCAGCTGCTGGATGAGCCTCGGTGGCTGCAGGGACCGAGAGGGCAGGCTGGGCAGCCTCGGAGCTGCACAGGCCTGGGGTGGCACTTGTCCATGTGCGGTTGTGCTGGATTTTCTGTCTGTTGCTGGATGGGGCAAGTCTTGGAGGCTCTGGGCATGGGTAGACAAACTGGGACTTAACAGAGCTTCTCCCTCCAGCACTGATATCAACCTCTCCTTCTCATCAGGGAGGACTGGGCTGGAAATGTCTGAATCAAACACCTGAGATTTTGAGGCATTTCGGAAGCTAAATCTACATTTCTCAGCTGGCCCTGCTCTCTACAGTAAGTGGAACCAGCCCCCACAACATGAACCCCATAGCCATAAGTTATGGGCTTGGTGGGGGGTTGAATACTGCTGCTCAGCTCCAGCATCGGGCTTTCCAGCGCCGTGTTAACAAGCCGTGGTGGTGTTGGACACACTGGTGCACCTCTGATGGGCTGCGACCTTCACCCCATGGTGAAGCTTCACATCCCCAGGGTGCTGACCACCATGACTCTAGACCTGATGCTCTCTCCCAAGGCTCAGGTTTTGGTGCTGTAAGGAACAGCTGTGGTGGGTTGGGTGCTGCTGGCAGATCTGTCTGCCTGCTGCTTCCTCTGACCGGGGGAAGTATCTCTGCTGGTGTTTCTAGAAGAGAGAGGAGAGAGGCTTGAATTGGAGAGGCTGGGGTTGGTTCTCGGCCGTGCCAGTGTGCCTGCTAGCCTGCTTGTTGGGGCTCTGGGCATTGCGTTCGCCCCGCTGTCCTTCAGGGAGCGCAATGCAATAGGTGGCGACAGCATGCAGAGCTGTCAGACTCGGCCTGTCACCCTCTGCCAACGCAAGGGAGGCCTCTGGGGCTTGCTGCCCGCCCCACCCGACCAGCCTGCTGGGCTGTGTGTGTGTGAGGGGCATTGCGGTAGCTGTTGTCCTGCTACTCCCCAGTCTGGCAATTCCCCTCCTTGTGCAAACATCTCTTTGTCCTATTGGGAATGATGGGCACCTTCTCCCTTCCGCTCATCCTTCCCTTGGATTCATCTCTGCTGCGGTGCTGGGCTCAGGTCTGAGCAGGAGGTGCTGGTGGCATGGGCTGAGGTGTGGTGGAGGTCAAGGGGGCTTCCTGCAGGAGCTCAGCTCCTGTCCAGGCACTTTTGGGGGATGTCAAAGGCCAGGAACTGCTCTCAGAGAGCAGTTTGAGTGAAGCTGCTCTGATTTTGGGAACAGAGAGGAAAGTGCATCCATGTTTAGCCAGTTTCCTTGGGGGGGAAAAAAGGGGGATGGCCCTGCTGCATTTTATACACTTAGCTTTTTTATTGACCTTTATTTGTAGGTGTCTCTCGAGTACCATGAAGAAACACTTCTGCAAACCGAAACAACCCATATTCCTGAAGCTGGGACCCCGTGCAAGCAGCACCTCCGGCCACTTATAATAAGAAGGCCCCACTCCTCTTGCACCCCTTAACCCTTTCTGTTCAGCCTCTGCCTCTTGGGCAAGCAGAGCTTCACGGGAAGGCTCCTTTCCATCCTCGCAGCCATCGCCTGCCCCTCTGCAGCCTGGCTCTGCGTCAGCCCTTGCTGACCCCGTCTCCCATAACCTGCCGTGGCAGACGCGGCCTCGCAGCCCTGACGGGCTCCATGCTCGGCAGAGGGGAATGGCTCCAGAATCTAATCTGAGCAGACAGATTAAGGTCAAACGTGCCCTTGGTGCAACCGGCGGAGAAGGACAGGAGAAGGGGAGGGAGCGTGTGTGGGGCAGGCAGGAGGGACGTGAGGGACCCATGGGACATGTGGGGACTGGGCACCCTGTCTCCCTCCTGTCCCCTCTCCTGTGGGTCTGCAGGAGGTGCTGGGGACAGTGAGGGATGTCACGCCACATGTGGCACGCAGCACAGCGATGGCAGCCTGGCCTGTGCAGGTCAGCATGCCAGCACAATGCAGGGGCTGGCCATGGGGTGGGATGTGGCGGCACCGGGAGCACATCTGTCAGCATCCCGCGCAGTTTGCTCAGCCCTTCGCTGCTGCAATTCAGGGTCCTGAGACCCTGCCGAAGCTGAAGAAGCCCTGGTGTGTTCTACCAGCCTGGACTTCATCTGCAGACCCACCAGGGATACTGGCACTTGAGCAAAGGCTGAACTTGTCCCCCGGCTGCTGGGCGAGCGGTGGCTCTCCAGTGGCAGGTGCTGGGCCAAGCGCTGCACTGAGGGGACAGGAGCATTGGTGTGTGTCACAGGAGGTGGGTATGCGGCACAGAGGTGCAATGTGCTTTCACTGGGATGGCAAATGACTTCGAGCAAGTCCCTTGAGGAGCAGAGCAGACATGGGCACACCAGAAAGGCTTCTCTGGAGCAGGAGGGAAAGCTTTCCTCTCTGCTTCATCTCTGGGTATCAGTGCTCCCATCTCTGCCCAGTGGCAATGCCCCATGGGCAGGAGAACCACACTGCAGAGCACCCTTCTGCTGCCCATCCCGCTGCCAGCACATGGGCTTCCCTCGTGGCTCAGCCCCACTGCCAGGGCAAGAGCTGAGCAACGAGGAGCCGAGCAGCTGGAGGAGGACGAAGCCTGCTGGCACCTGCTCTGTCATGGTGCTGTGGCATTTGCGTGCTGCGTCGTGGATGCTACTTGCTGCTGGCAACGCTCCTTGGTTCAGGTCCAGGCTTTAGCATGGAGGTTGTCACTGGTATCATAGAGCACAGGGGACAAATAATATGGAGCAGAGGAAGGGACAGGGATATAAAAAAAGATCCCCCCCAACAAAGGGAGAGCCCTGGCAGATCAGTTTCTTTTTGTGGTGCCTGGTGGTTGTTGCAAGAAAGAGCAGTACATCTATCTCACCAAAAAGACACCCTGGCTTTGGGTTACACGGGTCTCCCAGGCAGTGGCTCTTCCCCATAGCGTGTGTGTAAGGAGATGGCAGTGAGATGAGCTGTTTGCTCCCTGGGGCCCCCTGAATGTGCTGGTACCTTCTCATTTTGCTTAGGATGGAGAGGGCTCGGTTTTCTTTCATTCCAGGTAGGCTGATGTTATTAAGAAAGCCTTGAATGGCTCTGAAGGCATCTGCTCCTAGCGGGTATCTCTTGGACACATCTAAACTGTTCTGTGCAGCACAGATGCTTGAACTCTTTCCCTGCTTGCCATGAGAGGCACAGAGGTGTCTGCAGCTGCCTAGGACCCTGCTTCTCGTGCTTGAATATCCAAAGGCGACGTCTCCACGGGGTGACAAGCTCAGGGAGAGGGGCTGGGAGCTGCACAGCTCCAAGGGCTGGGCTGCTCTGTTGCAAATCCTGTTAGTGGTGAAGAGGGATGAGAGGGAGAGAAGTGTGGAAAGAGAATCAGCTCCAGACAGAATATATGTATTTTTTGCCTGCTCCCCGGGAGACTTTTGAGAGTCTCAGAGCAGCATTTCACATAGTTACTCAAGTGGAACTGCTCTGAATAAATAGTTGCATTTCAGCAGTGGAGATTTAAAACCTGGGTCTTGGCAATTTCTGGCTGCTGAAAATCCCTTGGTATTTTTCAGAGTAGTGGGTGTGTTAACCTCAGTACCTTGGCCAAATTCCCAGCTGGGAACCACCTCATAAAATCCCTTTCATACTCCTATCAGGCTCCGTCTTAAAAATCTTTCCTCCTTTTTTTTTTTTTTCTTCTTCTCCCCATCGTTTGCCCCAGCTGCCTCACTGCTCTGTTGAGGCATAATTTTGAGCTTAGACACATTTCTAGCTAGTTTATATATGTTTAGCTCTGGTGTCATCCTTCCACTTCCATTGCTTTTTCCCTTGTTTACTAGCTACAGTCAGGGTGGAGAGAGTAATCCCATCTCCTGCAGCCAAGTAAGCAAAAAGTTTGTGTCCCTTCTGAGGCCACCTCCCATCCGTTGGCTGTCCTGCAGCCTTTCTTCACATCTATTGCTGTCCTTGAGCGTGGATGACCTGTTTGTCCATTGCTGTCCCCTTCCCTCCCAGTCCGCTGCTGTTGCTCCACCACATCCCAGTCTGGCTCTACGTCACCTGGGCTCTTATCCTCATCCTCTTTACCATAACAAATCACTTCTGATCATACCACTGCATTAAATGATTCACTAAAATGCAGATTTTCCTTTATCAAGGAGATCAGATATTAACAGAAAAATAAAACAAAAATGACAAAAGTCCCCGAGCAGGATAGTCCAGCATCCCCAGCCCACCCCTGTCTTTCCTTCTTCCCTTGCACACTGGGTTGGCAGCTGCTCAGATTACTTTTTCTTTCTTCTTACTTACAGGTGCTGCATTTTCTGTTCTCCACCTCCTTACTGATGGATTTATCAAAGCCCTTGCTCCCATTCCTGCCATATCATAGGCTACTTCCACCAGGACTTTGGGCTGGAGGCTACCTGGAGGCCCCATCACTTGATCACAGGAAGATCTTGTATCCTCACTTCCCTCTCAGCAGTGGTAAGTACATTTTCCATACTGGTTACCCAGCTTAGATTGTATGTTTACAATTATTGTCCCTGTCCAGAGCTGCCAAGAAGAATTCATTTAGTCTTGGGGCCTCACCTAGACTTTCTGTGAACTCTCTTTCCCTGTCCTGCATCACAGCACTGCTTGTTCTGTCTTTATTATCTTCATGTTTGTATGGCTGGAGAACCTTTCACTATTTGTTTTAATATCCTTCCCAAGGTCTAACTCAGTTTGACTTCTGGCATTTCTCACTCTCTCTCTCTACTTCACAGCCCCTAGAAACCTTCCTTCTCTGCTGCTTAATCATTTTCCTTTCTATTCTCTCTCCTTATTCCTTTTGTCCCTATGACAATATTCATTCCAGCAAGTTAGGAGCTGCTCAGGAGCTGCTCCTTGAGTGTTTTTTCCATGTTTGGGATGCATTCTCCAGGGAGTTTTGCATTTGGTTTAAAGACATTTGAACCTCCCTTTTATATCCAAGATGTATGTTTGCCCTTTTGAAACCAGGAACCTTTAGGCGACATCCTGCTGTTGATTAGCTGTCTGTTCTGTTTAAAATAAGTCAAAATATGGCATAAGTTTTAAATAAGTCACCCTGTCCAAGGTTATTTTCCAGTTCCAGCTCTTCCACAGTGTTCTTATCACTCACCAATGCTGAGTCTAAAACAATCCCACGCCTTGGTGCTGCATCTACTGTTGCTGTTCCACTTTTTGGCCATTGTAACTAGGATGTCTGGACCCTACTGTTGCAGTTTTTGTTTTTTGGTCCTCATTAGGCAAGTTAGTCTCCCAGAGTAAATATTTTTCCTGTAGTTTCTCTCTTTCTAACAGTGTTAACAGAAATCTCCATGTCCATTCAATCCCATCCCTGCTGCTCCTGGGAGGACTTTCAGCACTTTCCTAACTCAGCTGCTTTTATTTCCTTTGTCCCAGTGATGCTGGCCCTAAACAATCTTCTTCTATTCTCTCATATTTCTTCATCCATCTCATTGGTGAGGACGTTGCTGCCTTGCCACCTCCCCTTTCCCACTTTCTTGAGGGGAACAAAGCCCTGCCAGTCTTACTGCTCTTCCTGGTTTCTGTCACCTCTCCAGCAGCAGTGTCACACTGGGCACCACTGGCCATGGGTCCACCCTGCCCAGGTCTTCCTCTCTGTGTGATCCATCCAGCCCAGATCTCTTCTGCTGTGTAGCTTGCAACACAGAGTTTTCTTCTCTTCTTCAGTCTCCCTGTGGATCAGGCTGTTGAGGACGAACCACTGGAGCTGCCCGTCCCACCAAAGCCCCGGCTGGCTCTGCCTCTCCGGTGTGATCCTCTGATGACCCCGAGCCTGGAACCAGCAGCTCCTGCTGCCTGTACAGCTCCTGCTCACCCTCAGCAGCTGTGCAGAATCATGCTTTCCTCTGAACCTTTTCCATAAGTACCTTTTTTCTTTCTCCTTTTCTGTAGCATATTGTCAGTGTCTTCTGGTCTCTGAGCCTCCTGGGAGCCTCAGGAGAAAACATGAGCTGATTTCTTCTGGAGAGGGGATGAGCAGCCTCCAACTTGCCAGCCTGGGTGGATTATCTTGTCCTCTTGGTTTTAATAAGCTGCACAAGACTAAAGAATGACTGTGGATTAGGCTTTTTTTTTTTTTTTTTTCCCCCTGAATTTAGCTTGGCACATAATTGGAGTAAGAACAAAGGATTCTGGGTCCTCGTTCACCACCGCCTTTCGCACTGGCATTGGTAGGAAACCTATTAGCAGATCTGGCCAGTGGATAGAGACAAAGGGGTTTGTGGTTTTGACGGTCTTACATGTTGTTAAACATTTTGCAGTTTGAACTGTTTGTATGTGTTGGGTTTGTTTTCTTCCCCCTCCCCTCACTTCATCTTCACTGTCTCCCTCACCACAAACCCGATTTTAAAAGTACATGCACTTATTAATTTATGAGTTGTGGTCAGTGCTGTGGGAAGAGAGACCGGGAGGGAAGGGATTTGTACACGTGGTGGGGCCATAATGAGATCAGGGATGGAGGAGGCTCTGCGTTTGGACTCCTGCTTTCTCTGAGACACTCGATCCTCAAGTGAATGAATATAGCACATGACAGCGTCAGCTCTCCTGCAGCTTAATATTTCTGCAGATGATTGATAGCGCCGTGCACAGGACCTTCAGACACAAGGGTGGGCAAGTGTAGACCACACATATCCTGTGTTTGTGGCTGATAGCAGTGCCTAGAGGAGGGCACAGGAGGAGAGCAAGTGTCCCCTGATGCTCTCCTCCGCTTCCCAGGGGGAAGCAGTGACCACAGCCTGGGGCAGGCAGGTTGTCTGTTCATCTCCGCGGGGTGCAAGGAAGGGTCTCTTTCTGTTTCTTTCAGACCTTGTAGCAATGTATCTGCAGATGCTCTTACCTGGCACGAAACAACTCCCAGCTCCCTCTGCTAATGATGAAAAATGCAATCGGAGGAGGGTCCCAGCTCCTTCTCATGGAGGAAGGCTCAAGGCAGGGTTTTCCAGTGTGGTGGGTGGCCCGTTGGTGTTGGCTCTGCCCTGTGCAAGTGGCCAGTACCCGGCTAGGGACATCGAAAGCACAGGGGCAGATCTTAGATGGCATCCTGTGAGGCACGGGCGGGGAGCAGCATCTTCAGAGGTGTCCACGAGAGGTGGAAACTCCCTGCTCCTGCTGCTGCTCCAGCAGACTGCTTGGTGCAGCGTGTCCCTTGGAAAAGCACGGACCTGGAGTTGAGGAGCATCACAGGCACTTGAGGTACCTTGCACAGCAGCTCTAGGGAGTGTGATGGAAATCCCACTGTGCTGGGGTAGGTGATGAGGGTTGCAGCACTGCAAGCACTCGGTTCTGGAGCATGGGGACCTGTTTCCTGCTCTGTATATTTCATGGTTTTCAGCTTCACAATCCAAATCACTGCAGGGAGCTGGAAGGGTTTAGGCTCTCCTAAACACGAGCAACATTGCCAGAGGTCTTCAGGGACTGACCCACACTAATGCAACGTTAATATGTTGCAGCGGCAGGGCTCTCCAGTCCTCTGCCTACTCTTCTCCTCTCCCTGCCTCTTCCTCCCCCCCACCCAACCGCGCTAACTATTGGAATGCTATTAGGAGCATGTAGATCCATGTCAGAGAAGGATGGGGCAGCGGGAAGTGGTCTGTGTGAGACAGGTCTTAATGCTGGACCCCGGGTAGGACAGAGCAGAGCTGACCCTTCTTGCTGCTCCCGCTCAGCCCACGCAGCTTCAGCCTGCTGGGGTGACTTGGCAGGGGAGGCATGTCTCCTCTGCTCCCAGCTGGAGACCACAGTGCTGGAAGGTACAGGTACTGCCTCCTACGTTGCTAATTGCATTTGCCTTAGCTAAAAAGCAAAAGATAAGAAAACCAACGGAAGGCGGAAGTGTGATCCTGATTTTAAATCCTGTTTGCATTTGGTGGCAGTTTTACTGTAGCCTTACTGGAGCCTTGCAAACGAGATCGATTTTCTCGTTTAACCCTTCGCCCCAGCTCTCATCACAGAAACGGGTTTTGCTTCTCACGAGCCCCATGGTGCCCTGGTTTCCAGCAGCCTCTGAATATGCAGTTTGTGACTAAGGAGGTGTTCGTGCTGGGTTGTTGTTCGTGGCTCATCCAAGAGCCGAGCTTGCCAGCCTGTTACTGCAAAGCTGTTCAGGAACGTGGCAGCACTGGACAAACAGGGCTTGTGGTTGAAGGGCTTCTCAGGGGAGCTTAGCAGCTTCTAGTAGAAAAAGCGCAATTAGCGCTCAGGCATCTGGGATGTGTTAGGACTCCTTTGACACACGGAGAGGCGTATGGATTTTTCCAGAGAGATGTAAAAACAAAAAGACAGGTCATCATCTGGCCTTTCTGATCTCAACATGCATCCCATTAACTAAGGGAAAAAATGTTGCAGGGAATTCGTGAGTTGGCTCAGTTGCGTGTGGGAAAAGAGAAATCGGGGAGGGGGGGACGTACTACTTTAAATGTAACCTCCATATGCCCATTTAGGATTTAATAAGAGAGTTACCACATCGCTGGTAAGTGACAGCTGGTTATTAGAAGCATACGCTGAAGCTGTGGATGATCTGAAGGCAAAGCTGATGCTTAGCTATTCATACACCAGTACATCTGCCTTTAATAATGACTTTTAATTTTGTTAACATGCATTAACTAGTTTATTAAATCAAAATAAAATGGGAATCTTACTCCTAATGCAACTGCACAAAAAGGACCCAACCCCAAACCCTGCCTCTCTGGCTCTAGCCCATGGTTTCCTGGGTAAAAATGTGTCCAAGGGTAGGTTTAACCCAGCATGTCATTCTGGCAGATTCACGGCAATTTTACTTCCTCTCTCTTCCCTTCTCTACCTTGGGAAGTTCAGCCCAATTCGAAGTTGTTCGATCCAAAAAACAGGCAGCAAGCACCATTTCTACTGACTCTGTCAGTGGAGGCGGCACTTCTGGCCTCTCTAGAAGAGTGAGGGATCTACATTAGTTCTTCAGACTGAAACACCCTGGGGTTGTGAGGGAGAAAAAGGCTGGACCCAGCAGTGTAGGCTCTGTTGTGTTTTCTGCGTTTAATAATAGCAGGCCGTGATGCTTCTAGTGTGGTGGAAGTGTTCACTAGCCCCTGGTGTGGGATGAGCGCTGCCAGCACGCTGCTGCTGCTCTCCACATTTGCAGACAGATTTGCTTGGATTGGGTTCACCCTTCGTTTTTCCTTGCTAACCTCGGTGTTGGAGCCCATGTGTTTGCACGGCGCGGCAGGGGCAGCGCTCTCAGGTGGCGGCTGGTGGCTGCCACGTGGGCAAGAGGCAGGTGACGGCCCTCCCAGTGGCCTACGCTGGTGGCTGCCGAAGGGAAGGAGGGCGATGCAGCACCTTCATCTTCCTCTTCCTCTGCTTCCCCGTGGTAATGTCCATGGCCTCTCTCCTGGGCAGATGCGCTGGTGTGAAGCCTGCTCCTCGTGGCTGTGGCCGAAGGGCAGCAGCAAGGTGTTGGTTGGTGTCCCTGGTCCCTTCCAGGCTTGAAAGATGAGTTGGCTTCTTTGGCATCAGGTTCTCGGGTTGTCTGGACCGCCTGCTTGTCCCTCTGCAGCCTGGAGTGGTTCAGCCAGTGGCTCCCTGCCTGTGGGGCAGGTTGTATGGACTCGAGGTCAGGGTGTTGCCTTGTGATCATGTATATATTCAAGTCTATCTACTCTGTTTTCACCAGCTTGTTACTTTACATATTGAAATGCCTCCTAATTAACAAAATCTTCATGTGGAGAAAGAATGGGATGCTGACCTCATCTCTCCTCTCCTTAACTACCCATCCTGGGACCGTGCCCTGTAGCCGGTGTCTTGCTCCTGCCGCGCTCCATCCCCGTCCCGGTGCGAGCTGCTAACGTGACAGCATGCGCCAGCAGAGCGAGGTGAGCGCACCCAGAGCTGCTGGCCTCATCGGTCCCTACTTCCGTCTAACCAGCAGAGCGGAGAAATTGCCTGTTACCTCAGGTCGATTTTTCATGCACTCCTAAATTGCTTTGTATTGACACGCTGTCAGAAATGGATTGCCACATTAACCCAGCCAGAGCTGGGCTGGGGTTTGCAAGCATGTGCTGTTGGACCAATATCTTTACAGGTCGAGGGCAGACTGGGGAAGTGGTGGGGTGCCTGGGGTCCTTCCCTTTCCTTGGTCTCCTCTTGGGTTTGCAGAGATGTTTTGCAGCACTTTCTACAAGTCATTTATGATGAAGATGAGTCATCAAAGGGCAAGGCTCTCCCTATCCTCCTCTCTTTGGACATTTCTTCTTCCTAATGGTTGGATCCTAAAAGTGACTTGCAAGACTCGTGGCTCCTCACCATGGCTATGTGGTCTAGTGGTCTGACTTGTGAGCTCTGTTCCCCAGTGAAGGTAGGTGGTTGAGAGCAAGGTCCCAAGGTTTAAAGGATATGGGTCCTACTCTAATTCTTTGCTTCCTTATCTGGCTTTCCCTTCATGTTCTTCATTTTATTGCTACCCCTTCCATCTGCCATGTGACAGATGCATGAAGGGACCAGCTGTAGCACTCAGCCAAGGAACTGAGGTCAGGTTGCACCAGAGGAAAACCACTAGTTGATTGAGAAGGTGGATAAAAGGAAGTGGGAGGGATGGACTCACCTGTCCCCATGAGTCAGCCTGCAGAAAGACTCCCATTTCTTCCAGCCAGTTTTCTAGGTGACACGTAATTTCTAGAGCTTCCCATCCCTACCCCTCATGACCTCTTGCATTTTTCTAATAAGTTTCCTCCTCAGAGATTAGCAAATATCTTTTGAAGTCAGACTATACACCACCCACTTCATTTCCCTTGTCTGTCACATGGCTAAAAGAAAAACCCAGTCCAACCCTGTGTGTGCTGGCAGAACACAGCCTGTGAGGCCAGAGCTGCAGACAGTCCTCATGCACCATGTTCTTGGGTTGTGCCCCCACATCCCTTGTCTGAGCTAAGGAGGCGATGGTGCCTCCTGGGAGACAAGAGGCTGATATGACTCACTCATGACTGAGGTTTGCATGGGAATGGTGTGGCTGGGCAGCAGGCTTCTCATGTGGTTGCTTCACTTGTGCCTTCCTGCATCTTCTCCATGATGACAAGGACGGTTCTGTTGTCCCCCTTCATGAGATCTGTGGAGAAACAAGTCCATTTGACAGGTATGCTGTACCCGAAGCAGAAAGTAAGAAGAGACTGAAATTCATAATATGAGCATACTTGACTAATCTCAAACTTCTGTGCAGTGTTTGAGGTCTTTTCTCCATTTCCTTCAGCTCCCAGAACTGGGAGGGACCTCCTCCCTCACCACTGCAGTGCCCTTTCATGGACAGTCGCGTCCTCTGAACCCCCGCTTCTTATTTTGCCCAGCTTTGCCTTTCTTGACAATCAGGATTGCAGGTATCTTGTTATGCAGGAAAACATCCGTGTCGTGGCAGGAGAACTGCCCCAGCCGTTCCTGCAATGACCCTTCCCTGCACCCCGTGAACTCCTCCATGGCAAGGGAAAGTCCCGGTGCTGTGGCCATTTGGTTGCTCTTGGCTGAGGGTTGCAGATATCCAAACCAACTCAAGAGGAGGCATTGAGCCAGGCACACACTTTATCTGGTAGCTTGTCCCTACAGCCCACTCGACATTAATCGCCGCGCTGTTGATGTGGCAGTGAGCTTCAGTCCCTGCTGCCCGAAGCTACTTGGAGAACAAGGCGGAGGAGAGATGCCGGGTGTCAGACCAGCTTCCTCCGCTCTCCTCCCTGCCTGACTCTATCTGAACATCTTTGTCCTTTTCGGTGCCTGACACCACTACTGTATCACAGATGAAAAGCATCCTTGCTGTATGGAATAGTCCCTGCCATTTCCCCGCTTGATTTGTCTTTCTCCTTTCATTTTTTGCTGTTCAGCCTTTTCTTCTCAGTCCCATGCACCCTCCCCCCTCACTCCGATCCATCAGACTTCTCCTAAGCCCTGAAGTGTTGTGACTGGGGCTGACTGACAGCGCTTCATGCCTGACACACATCTCTGGGATGCAGCCCAGGATGTGTATTTGAGAGTGAAGCTGGATTGTAAAGTGCCGTGTGGGAGTCTCTGAGAAGGGAGTCAAAACACCGTCAAGCCTGTTCTTCCTGAGCAGAGTGGAAATATCACGTGGAGGCTGCTGATGCCAGGAGTGGCTCCGGGGTGCGCAGGCTGGACAGGGGTCATCCTGTCCCATGGGCACTGAAACCTGTCCTCAGCCTCTCTGCAGAGCTAGTGCAAGGTTTGAGGGGGAGCCAAGGAGAACCAACCTCCCTTTTCTGCATTTGTGGTGCTACTTTCAAGCTCAGGTTGGGTCTACATGGATAGCATGGAGTGAGCAGAGGAGTGATCTTCTGCTGCATGTGCCTGAGTACAGGACACGCTACTCCATGGTGGCTGTTTCTGGTGATTTGGCAGGGGAAGGTGAGAACATTGTGGCTGCAAACAGCAAGAGGGAGTTGATTCATGAAACTTCCTTCCATCCATTCTTCATCACCGGACCTTCTGGGAAGCTGTTTCCCAGCTGTCCAAATTTTGCTTCCTCCCTCCCCAAAGCTGGAATGGGTAGAGACATGCTGGCCAGGCTCTGGCTGGAGCTGCAGCTCTGAACTGCTTTGTTCAGCCACTGCATTCATCTTCTTTCAGCCCTGCCTGGGCTCTCAGGTTATTATTGGTGTGTGTGAGAGCATTTTCAGAAGAATGGGCTCTGATGAGTCTGCAGAGAGCTGTGGCTCTGCTGGGGACAAGTGTAGGGTGGCCTGGCACGAACACCTGGGTGAAGTAGAAACAGCTGTTGTCCTCCTCTCTCTCAACCCACCTGCAGCCTTGAGACTGCTTGCCCAAGCCCAGCGATCAACTCATGGGGCCTGGAGCCAGTCTGCTCTGCTTTCTCCCAGCCAATCTGTGCTTTAGATGTGCTGTCTGGGTTTGAAGGTCTGACATGCACTTGGAGGAGGCTTGTCGTTCTGAGGGCCATGCTCAGTACCATCCTGTCACTCTCCACTGCTTGCCACCTCTCTGGTTTCTGAGTGCAGAGTCATTCCTGCTCTCTGAACACCTTCTGTGTTTATGCTCCCTGCCTTACGCAAAGTCACCTAAAAATCCTCTTTGCTGGCTCTCCCGAGACCCCAGGTGCTGCTTGGAAATCTCTTAGAGAGGTAATCATCCCCTTTGGCTTGCACCATCATTCACCTTCTGTCCTTCTGACAGTCCCAATTTGTTTGTGTGTTCAACTGTAGAGTGCCAAAAGCAAAACACTACAGACTTCTGTTTTGTAAAGTTTTCTCCCCCCGGAAGAGAAGCAGCAGGGTCACTGCTTGCCTCTTGATCTCCTCACCTGCTGCCCTATCCCCTGCTTTTCTGGTGGCTTTGGCCGCTCCAGTGGGAGGAAGGGTTAATAACTTGATGTAGCTGTCTCTGTTCTTAACAATTGGTGGGAGGCATTTTTACGTTTCTAGGTGGGGGAGATGCACAAGGTAGTGACAATGAGAAACAGTGGCTGGTTCTGGGGTCTGTCCATGCTCCCATATGGTGTTAGTGTTCATCTGTCCTGCCATGGGATCACAGAAAGGTATGGGTTGGAAGAGATTAAGGACCAGCATGGAGCAGGCCAGCTTAGATCAAATCACTCAGGACCTTCTTGACTTGACTTGACCACTGTGTTAGTTTTCCTGCTTTTTTTTCTTAATGTCCCATCTCCTTTCACCTGAATCCGGCTAATCTCTGTCCTTACATTGTACTTTTTGTTTCTGTTTCCCCTATTTCTTGTGTTATCATTGAGGTCACTATCAGGCTTTCTGTGTGTCATTTTAGTCACTTTTCTTCCTCTGTTGCTCTTGTATTCTTTTTTTTTTTCTGTTGTTTTTTTTTTTTTCTGTTTTTTTCTTTTCCTTTCCCACTGTGCCCTTCTTGTCCCCTGTGTATCTTCCATGCTCTCACTCTTTCAGGAAGCAACAGCCCCAGATGGGTGTCCCCATGTTATGTCCAAGTCACAGCTGCAGTGTCTGAACAGTTTTGATTTTGCAAGAACTGGTAGATCAGAAGAGCCATGAACACTGTGAAATAGCCTGCAAAATGCTCCACAAAGGAATTTGGCTCCTTTGGTGCTTCCTGCACTGATCTTCATGAGACTCAGTCTTCTGATCCAGTCATCCCAGCCTCTGTTCTACCTGTTCTAGCCCAATTTCTGTTCCTTTTCTTTCTTCCATTTCCAGCAAATTCCTGACCCTGTTAGGCTCACTTCAGGTGAGGTATTTTTCTTCTTTTCTGCTTCTTTCCATTTTGCCTAATTTCCCCACCCTCCCTTCTCCTGAGGGCTGTGAGATGTAGCAGGCCACAGGCAGGACTCAGCACTCCAGGACTTTGCCTTTACCCTTAGCAGAGGCCCGGAGCAGACTTGCCGTCCTGAGCAAGCTTCTCTGTGCAGGATGCTGTGTATGGCATGGATGGAGGGGACCTCCCATGCACATGCGGTGTCTGAATGTGCACAGTCATTTAATATAGTGTTGCTGTGTCTGGAGAAATTGTCCATGGGCTCTCTGCAGGAGGTGGGACAACTGCTTGTGAAAGAATTGCACATGGAAACATGCCCAGTACTGCCACATGGAGACAGATACAGAGAAGCCTGAAAGACATCAGGTTATACTTTAAGTTTATTATCTCCACCCCATTTCTAAAAGCACATCTCTCATGTGTCTCTAAAGCTTCACCTTCCTCATCTGGATCTGCTCGTGTCTTCAACAGGGTTTTGTACAGCACCAGGCACATCGTGGAAGGAGGACACCAGAACTGGTCCGTGTTACCTCTTAGAGACACAACCTGCTATTCACACCGTAGCAGACACCTCCTGAACACGTGTGTGTCAGAGATGTACTGGCAAGGATGACCTCTTCCAAGAGAGACCTGGACAGAGCTATGAAGAAGTTCCAGACTGACAGCATACCCTGGTTAAAAATCACTTCACAAGCTTGCCTGGGACCAGCCATAGAGGGCCATCCCTTCTGAGAATGGGAGTAACTCCTGCGCAGGAATTAACAGTCAGCGCACCTGTTACTACAAGAGACTCCAGCTGAAAAGAGAAGAAGAAGTGGGAAAAAAAGGGGGAAAAAAAAAAAAAAGAGGCACTTCAATTTGACGCAATTATCTCAATTTTCCCAGGATAAGGATCCTTGAGATATTTATCTGATTTACAAGGGTGTGCTGCAAGGTGGCAGGCATTGGGCCTTAAAGAGACATTCATCAATTCCCTGTGTGTGGTGGGGGGAGAAGAAAGAAAAAGGTGAGTGAGAAGGAGACACTGAAAGGAGAACCTTTCAGAGCTGGAAGAGGAGGAAAGATGCCTGCTCGCTCTGTATGTTTTCACCTGTGATTAATATTTTGTGGAAAACCAAGTTGACCACAAGCAATGCTGAAGGCTGCTTCAGAAAGGTGCTTGGGCAGAAACAGAAGGGAGCTGGCAGGGATGGGGCAGTGGCAGAAACCCTGCTGTGGACAGGGAAGCCTTTAAACTTTCAGTAGTTGATATTCCAGGGTACTTGGGTGAAGTGTTTCCTGAAGAATTTCTTTTTCATGAGTTTCTGTTAGGGAAATGATGAGAGTTAGTTTTATATCAGGCCTGGAGAGCTTGCTGGAGAGCAGAGCAAGACTCTGATGTTGCATCAGTTTGTCTATGGTTAGACAAGGTTTTGGTGGGGTTCATTTTGTCTAAGTGCAGATGTTCTGGGCTCAGGAAATGCATAATTGTCTACATCTCCTATTAGGAAAGGAGTGGAAATTGGTGGAGAGCAGAAATCACCTGACACACTTGAATGGCTGCCTTTGGCTGGGCTGTACTACTCTCATCAACAAGACAGGCTGGGCCAGCAGCCCTCATTTTCTCCATGCAACGCCATCAGACCTTCTGATTTGCCCCTCTCACCTGCTCTGCCCCTTAGTCTTCCTCCTCACCTTTGTATCTAACATGGTCTTGGAGGCCCTCTGCATCTTGGAGGATGCAGCTTTGCTCTCACCATCACCCCTGTCTTCACATTATCTGTACAGGGAAGCAGGTATGAAAAATCTCCATCTTTCCCGAGAGCGTAGCTGCCTTACTGCCATCCCTGCAGCTCTTCACACCTCCCTTTCCCTTCCATCACGTTCAGGTTTCTCAGCTTCCCTTCTCAGCCCTTTTGCCTCTCTGTTGCTCCTTCACGTCTACACCCCTTATTGTTCCTCCAACGCTGTCTTGTCACATCATACCCTGCTCCCGTGATTTGACAATAGAGAGAAAAAAAGAAGGGATTCAGTGGAGTGGCGAATGAAACAGGGAAGTAGAAGAGGAGGAGGAGAGAAAGAGAAGATCAGAGGGAATGAGAGCAAATGCTTGTAGCTTAACGCAGCTCGGGAAGTCACCTGGGGGAGTCATTGACTGAGGGGTCGCTGACCTTTGTGAGTAAATTTCTGTAATAAACTGGAGAAAGTACTGGCAGGCCCAAGTGATTTACTTTAGAAATTGCTGTAGTTCAGCTCCCCTCAAATGCAATTCAGCAGGACTGTTAGCAGGTGCAAAGCCCTTGCCAGCCTTAATATGGATTACTTTTCTTTGTCCCTTAAGTTCATCTCTTTACAGCACAGTTATGTTCTCATAAATTTGTTGCGGTGTGGTTGCCGGCAGCTGGCCCATCAGAAAGGATTTGTGTCCAGCGGAAGAGCCTGTTGGATAAAGCTCCCTTTGGCGATATGCCCTTATAAGGCCCTTCCGCAGCCGCATTACTCTGCAAAACAATACCTTGGTCAAGGACCAACCAGCTTCACTATCAAAGGTCTGACTGAGACAGAAACCCTCGTCCATCACATGTGGACACCTGAGTGTCATCACTTGCTGTGCATCTCCCATCTCCTGCCCTCCTGCGTAATAGCTGACTTTGATAAATGAGGAGCAGCCTTAATATGAGGGGAGAGAGTTGCAGATCTCTGATGTAAATGAAGTTCCTCATGCCATTAGAAAGGGGTTATAAGGGAATTCCTAAGTCTCCCCTGGGCTGCAGAGGTCTAGTTGTTCAGCTATATATATTAGTATTGTATTGCATATTGCATGGTATAGGTAATTGTGATATGAGTGTGAGCTGTTGCCTGTTAAAAGCCTTGTGATGATAAATACATACCATGTGTGTCTGCTCTGCAGAGCGGGGTAGGTGCCAAGTTACACAGGGAGGTTGTTTAGGGCTGGCATTTGGGTAGTGGGACTCTGATCCATGCGTAGGGACCAGAATATTACAAATTTCAGTACAGCTGGGTGCAGGAGATAATATGTATATCCCTGTTTATCTTCTTCTTGGCCCTGCTGCCCACCTTATCCTCCAGTATAGATCGGAGCACCCACATGGGTACTCGTTTCTACACGCCTTCATGTTTAGGACCTTGCTGTCCAAGCAGCTAGTGTCTTGCACTTTCCTTCCTGCCTGCACGTCCATCTCCTCAAGCAGCTTGCATCTGCAATGGCTGCTCTGTGAGTCATGGTTCCCAGAGGAAGGTGGTGCAAATACTGGAGGCATTGCACTCGTTGCAGAAACGATGGCACGTGGGAGGCCCTGGTGCGTTGTGTTGTGTGGCAGATGTGATTTCAAAGTGCTCTGGATCTGTACGGGTGGAGAGGACACCTTTTGTCTCTTTGGGTGTCTGTACCCAAATGTGAGTGGTGACCCGAGGGATGTGGCCGTGGGGAAAGAGTCCCAAGGGATGTAAGTGCTGTTTGGCACAGAGGGGAAGGCTGTGGAGAAGGAAAGGTCCTTGGCACCAAAAGGATCTTGCAGGACAGCCCTAGTGCTTGCTGGTGGGGAGGTAAACGTGAGGAGCATTTCCAGCCATGCTGCCAGGAATCCACTGGCTCCTGCAGCCATTTCTGCCTGCCTGCCCCCATCACCGAGCTGCCTTTTATTCATGAGCTGCACTGTGCGTTGAGGAGAAAAGAAAAAAAAAGAGAGAGAAAGAAAGAAAAACGGGAGGAAAAAAACTCAAAGAACTGTGCCTTCTTGTTGTTTGATCTTTAGGGAATGTTGAAGAAATCTCTTAGGCCTCTGTCTGCCCGGTTGGGCTCGTAAGGAGATTATGGGCCTCATGTTTCCACAGGAAAACACCTGGCCGCTGGGCCTGGCACGCTAATCCAGACAAAGGATAACAGCGGCCTAATTAATTCTCATGTCTCCGAATCTGATAACAGCGCAGTACACAGATGAGTCCGTAAGGACTTAATGAGTTTAATCGACTGCACTTGATGATTTTATTTGAAACCTTGTGCCACACATTCAACTATTAAAAATGCACTTGAACTTGATTGGCAGCCTTAATCCAGGCAAAGCCGCCTTAATCCGCAGAGTTGAGGGAGCGGGGTGGCCGTGCACCTTCCCAGCCGAGGGAGGATGGAGCCAGGTGCAGGGGTGACATTTAGGAAGGATGCAACGGACTGGGAACAGGGAAAGCAGGGGGAGTCTCTAGGGGAAGGCTGGCGTCTGGAGAGGTCAGCCACATGTGTCTGGTTGTGCTCATCCAGTTTATTCCCATATGTAAATAGCTGTATACATATGCAGGCATGCACAAGCAGTGATTTTGCTCAAAAAGGGGCACTAAGCTGAGGAAGGAAATAGCACAGAAGTCTGCTTTGAAAGTCCCTTGCCCCCTACCTTCTTCCATTTAAAGTAATTTGCAAAAGATTTTCAAAATTATAAACCAATTTGCAAATAAACGATCATGATTAATGGCATATTCTTTAAGAGGTGACAGATTGGTAATAGATCTGTAATCCCCCTTATTATGCAGGAACCATTAACAGCAGTAGGCGTTAAGAGACTGCATTAAAGCTAGAATAGGCTCCAGCTATGTCTCTGGAGTGGAGCAGGTCAAGTTTTTGTTGCTATGGCTTCTTTACCTATAGCTGTGCTTGTAATTGGTAGAAAGCAACGTATCTCACTGGCACTTGGTTTTCACAGCTTATTTACCCCACTTACCCTGTGCTAACACACATGCACTCAGGCAGCAGAGGCAAAGCTGGTGATGGGTGGCAGCACCATGGCAGGAGGGGCTCTTCTGTCTGGGCATCTCATTACCAGCCCCCTGACGCTGTCTCTCCGGGATGATCTGCGGTGCTCCTGGCTGTGCCTTGGTGGCTCACGGGGGTGCTGGCAGTGATGGGATGCCTTGGGAAAGCAACTCTTCAGGCTGGGTGAAGTGGGGGGGATTTGGTGCAAGGAGAAAGGTGTGGGGGGTCCCATGTGGGGCTTTTGCTGGGAAGGGCTCAGCAGCACCCCTTCACGCCCTGCCCAGGACCAACCCCACCAGCTAAAGTGCCCCTTGGAGACACCACAAGATCAAGAGCAGCACCAGCATCTTTGATCTCCGAAACAGCAAGGATTTGCTACGTGGACATAAGCAGATGATCTGACACTCCAAAGCAGACACCTTACTGTGAAGGAGTGTAAAAGCCCATTCCAGCGATTCCCTTCAGAGAAAATCTCTTCCTGACCTTGCACCTTGTGAGTGGTTTAATGTCTTGTACACGAATGGGACAGGCCACACTGCTGCCTGGGAAATTGCGTATATCCCACTGAGCAGCAGCCTAGGGCAGAGGGCACCTCGCCTTGCTCTCTCCTTCACAAGCTTGGAATATGATACTGTGCATTTGTTGTATTCAAACATAGCCGAAATGTTTAAATTTGGTAGGTTGACCTTTTTTTTTTTTTTGCCACTTGCACACCCTGCTCTAGTGAAGTCCTTTGCATCCGCGCTGGTTCGCATCTGTTCCAGGCTGGGACTGGACAACGAGTGAGGAAACGGGTGCTGCAAGAAAAGTTATGGACTAGTGAGCTGGTGATGCTCCTTCTAGGGAAAAAAGTGTTACAGGAATTATTTTCAGGTGAGTTAACACTGAGATCCTGCCCACTTCTCCTTCCCAAGCCTGGCACTTCTGGGAAGCACAGAGCTGGTAATTTAAGGTGTTGTACATCCTGACTAATTACATCAGTCCTGGCCGTAGTTGTCTTTTGCATTTCTCACCTTAAAATGCACTGTAATGTTGCTATTCACTGTTAAACAGATGTCGTATGCTTTCCCAGTAGTGGCTAAATTTTAATTTTTTATTGGAAAAAAAAAATAATTGGCATGTTTTTGACAGAAGAATGCTTGAGGATCTTAATGGGGGAGATCAGCTAGGGAATGGCAAAATATTTTCGTCTATTCTGTGTTGTTAATGCTTTGATTAAACAGACTAATATTTCTAAGTCTGTCACTTAGCATGAACAGCAGGGTATTTTGTTATCAGGTAATTCCCTGCCTACAGTGGCTACATAAATGGTTGTATGTAAATCATGTGGTTAATAATACTCCAGTATTGAAGGCAGGTGCGACTGCTAATTAAGACGCATCGGATGCTTGGTGAAATCACAGCAAGTATCGTCCCTTGTCAAGTCACAGGGGCTCTCCTCTGACCTGGTGACTTTCGGCAGGCAGAATGCCATGACCAGTGGCACAAGGGCTACCCTCGTCCTGTCTGCAGCTGAATCCTGGGGTGCCAATGGGGAGCAGCGCGGCCGGCCCCGCGGGAGGGCAGCGCAGGCAGCACCAGCACGCTCGGTAAACAGCTGTGCAGCCAGCGCGCACAGCGCCTTCGTCAAATATTTACCCTTTGTTTCAATCCTGACCTCTTCGCCCCTCAAGATAAATAATTTAGTGTGGAAGCCTTGAAGGTTAATCTTGCATTTATTTAATGTTACAGGACACTTGGCTCACTTGCAGCTAAAAGTCCTGCGTGCTGGCTCTTAGTTTATTTAACCCAAGTGCCATTTTCTTCACCCTCTTCTCTTTGGGTTGCAGAAAGGAAGGAAGGAGGAAGGAAGCGGGGGGAAGAGTTATCTCTGTGTGGCTTTTAGCTCCTGCTACACACTCCACAGGAGCAGCACCCTGGGGAAGCGCTGATCCGCGTGCCTTAGCCCAGCCAGGCATGTCAGCCAGTCGATCCGAGAGGCTGGGAATGGGGAAAAGCAGGGGCTCTGACATCCCCGGCACACCGGCTGTGAAAGAGCTGGCTGCCTTTGCCCATATTTGACAGAAATTACCGGTGTGCCCAAAAACGAGAAGCGTGGTGGGGGGGAGGAGTGGGGAGAGGTGAGGCAGAGGGAGGAATAGTGACTTCGCCCCCATTGCCAAGAAGTTTTTTCTCTCCTCTGTCTGACAGCATCAGGTGGTCTGACAGCATCAGGTTTCCTGGAAAGGAAACCTCTGCAGTGTGTTTGGAAACTAAGGCAAAGGGGAGGGTGGTTGGGGGGATGTGGGTCTGATTTACCTTGCTTGAATGACACTCTTAATTATGCATTTCTGACAGACTGGGCGAAAGAGTTCGGGAATTTTGGAGGTGGGTCAGCACCCAGGGGCTCAGCACCTCTCCCAGCTGCCAAGGAGTGAATGGCCAGGAGCTCACAGGCTTCAGCGGAGGCAGGAACCAGCTTATTGCCCAAGAATTTCTCACTGATAGATTTGAAGACAGCAGGTAAAATCACTTGACAGTGGCTTGCAGGATCTGGAGGAGATGTTTCACCATCATCCCCCTCTTTGCTTTTTCTCATTTCTTGGGATGCACAAAAACAAATGCACAGTCCTTTCCGAGACTCTGTTAGTATATCTGTGCTCTTTAGACATATTGGGCAAAGCAGCTGGAAAAGAAGCCAAGTACCTGGAGCAGACTGACAGCTGAAGTCAGGTTGGCTTTTGTAGCCTAGCCCACCACTCTGGATCAGACACTTGGCATTAGCTGCTCCCTCCCAGTTGGGGCTTATAGCCAATGACTCATGATGGGGGCAGGTACAACATTTCTGAACAGGGTGTCTTTATGCATTCAAGAACAGATTGACGTGGTCAGCAGGCAGTGAGGGATCCAGTGAAGAAAATTCCCTCCCAGCCCCAGCTTGTGCCTTGCTAGTCCTTGGCATTCTCTTTGGAAAGCTCTGCATTTGTCTGGATGCACTCCTCACCTCTTGCAATGATAGCTACACTCATCCGGCACTTCAGAACATCTTGTTAACTTCCTTCCCACCCCTGTTTTTAAAGGCTTCCTAAGGAGAAACTGCTCCGATCTCTCTGAAGCAAATAACCCCTACATCTGGCAGCATTAGGGCCAGCTAGGGAAGAGGAGGAGTGTCAGAGGATGCTGGCAGTGCGATCACACCCTAGCATAGTCACATTTTCACCTGCGCATGTGGTCCAGCACAGCTGTGACTTGCTGGTAATTACTTGCTTGTAGCTGGTGCGAGACTCCCAGTTTTAAAAGCCATCTGCTTACCTCCAGGTCCCCGTTGTGTGATCTTTCATTTGGAGTTCACCTCTACAGTTTATGGCAGTTTCCAGGATAACAGTCCAGCTGGAGTTCCTTTTGACTCCATCCTGTGCTGGCTATGCCTCCTTTTAAAGGACATTTTGCGTCTTTCAGTGAACACCAACAGGAGGCTCAAGGTAGCCTGGTAGTATTTGACCCAAATAGAATAGCCATGTGTGATGGGCAGGAGATTTGAGTGTCTGGATGTTCGTTTGTGCAATCCAAATCTCCTCAGGTAGAGATGTGATCAGAACGACCTTTCCCATGAGCTTCAAGTGCTTCAATATTAAATGGGAAATAGCACAAGATCAATGTGCCTTGTGGCTTTTTAATGCCTTAGTCTGAACCAGGAGAGACAGTAATAAGAAAAGTCAGAATAATTTAATAAAAGCTGTTTTTTTTTTTTTTCCTCCCCTTCTGGAGCGGATACTAAGATGTGTTTAGATTGGTGAATAGGCTTGGTTTTGTTTGAGGCAGTAATTCGGCTTAATTCCTAATTCATTCTGATTCTTGTTGGCATGTGCTGGTTGGGACGTGAGCATGGGATCTCTCTGGGAACAGACTTAGGACGCCTAAGTTTGGCCCCTGCCTGGTTTGCCTCCTGGAAGAACTGTTTTCCCCATGTGGTGAAGGAAGGTCAGTCTCCCTGTGCTGGTGTCTAACGATGGGACAGGAGAATAACTCTGCCTCTTGGTTCCCCTCCACCCAGTGGTCCTTGGAGAGGTCCTGCATGTGCAAGCAGCCTCTGGAGGTAGGACTGCCTGGGGAAAAGGCATATGGCACCTGGTGCCTGCTTAATAAATGCCCCTACATTGGAAGGTGTCCGAGTTGAAGGTTTTCCAACGGCAGCTGGGAATTCACAACCATGATCTGTGTTTGGCTCCCCGGACCTTTGAATATACGCAGGCTTGTGGATGTGTTGTTCAGACTCTTTCACGTCAGTCTTTATATACCACTTCCAAGGTTTAACGCTTTAAATCATGACAAACACACTTTAACACCCTCATAATCTAAGCAGCTCTGATCAAACTGGCACTCACTCTCAAAACACCCTGCCACCTACACCGGTGTGTGTATTGCTGCCAACCTTTTGGCAAGCTCTTACCTTTTGTGCTAGGACAAAGTGATTGACATTGCTTTGTGTGTCTTGATAATGGAGCAATGCACCGTTTAGAGAGATCAAATTCACATCAGTGTCTCCCCAACAAACCTGTTCTGCCAATTGCTTTTTTCTTTTTTCTTTCTTTCTTTTTTTTTTTTTTCTCCCAAAAAATTAAGAATATATCAAGCCAGCCAGATGCAGTGGCTGAAGAAAGCAGCTAGTTCCCCTTACAAGCCTCTTGCGGAGAGGAGTGCTGGGCAGACCAGCCCTAAACATGGGACTGGAAGTGTGAATGGGATTAGGGGCATATCTGGTGGCCCAGCTTCCCAAAAGCCAATTAATGGCTGTTACAAAGGGAGGATTTTATTTCTGAGGTTAGAAATGCATCTTTGAGTCTGGAGGGGAGAAAATAAAAAAAGCTAGAAGAGCTCAGGACTCAAAGGGAAAGTTCAAAAGGTTTCTTTTTCTTTTTTTGTGGTTGGAATTCAGAAGAGAGGGGCTTGTGCTTGTGTTTTTGTACAACCCTCTTCCTTGTCCCAGCTCTGCCTTTCCTTGTTGATCCCAGTTATAATGATTTCTCTCTTGTACTACTGAGGAAGAAATAACTGTCTTGTAGAGATGCTCCTGAGTGAGTGCTGGCCTCGACCCCCATGGGCACAATCCAGCACAGGTGCCCTGCACTGGTTAGGGCTGTCCCATGGAGCCCCACGGCAGCTGTACCACCATGGATATTGGGGCTCAGAGCTGCTCAGCAGATAAGTAAAACATGCCCAAATTTCCTCACCCCTCTTTTTCTTTTCCCTTGAGAATCTGAAAGTGGGGTTCCCGGAAAGCAGTAGGAAATACCGAGGTTCATTTTGGGCTTTACAAACTGTACCTCTCTGGCTTCACCTTGAGAAGCTTTCTCTTCCTCTCTGGAGATGGTCTGATGCAATTGAACCTGCTTGGTTTTGGGCCTCGGAGTGTGTTGGGGTCCATGGTAGAGAATTTCCACCTCTTTCTGTGGTGACGCAGGGGGGACAGCTCTGCGGGGACCACACTGGGGCACCGGCAGTGATTGTGCCAGCTCCAAGCAGGGCTCTGGGACATCCTTGCGGGAGACCTGCACCTCACCACCGCCTGTCCCCGCTCTGTACAGCACCCCCCTCTCTATTTACCAAGAGCTTTGGGATCGTCTGTGATGAAGGCGTGCAAGCAATTATCACTGGAGCTAGGGCAGGAAGCAGAGGGCTTGTTTGTTTTTTTGGATCCAGGGCTGTTTGCTCAGCTGCATCTGTATCACTGCTAATTATTAAGACATTTATTACCATGCTTTATTTATGTGTGCGGGTGTTTGTTTACCTTTCTGTGAAGCCTCCAGCTTTAGTTGCTCTTGGAGGAGGGTTTTTGGATCCTCAGCAGGATGGGTGGTGAATCCCAATGCTCCCATCCAGGGGCAGAGGAGCGGGATATCTCTGGCAGTTTGGGACTCCCCTGTTTCATTTCTATTCCTTCCTTCCAAGAGCTGAGATTTTTCAAGTTACCTGGATGAACCTGTGTCTACACAAGACCCACTGAGCCCACAGGACTCTGCCTCTTCTCCTCATTTTTGATGTGTCTCTCATGCTATCTATTTTAATCAGAAAGTCCTGCATTCAAGGGGCTTCTCTCATCTATAAATCCTGCTTGAAGTGCTGGAGCAGGGGGAGCCGGCTGGTGTCGAGATGCTTGTGGAAGGCCGGGGGAAGACGTGGGATTAATGAAGGAGATTTGTTCATACAGACCGTTATGAAAAGTGGAATTGAAGCTTCGCGGGTGCTGCGTGGGGACGGGGAGATTAGCCCTGCCAGGGCTTACGGCTTGTATCAGGGCAGGCACGGCTGGCGGTAGGTAAATAGAAAAGATGCGCGCTTGATGTTAAAAAGGAGCTCCTTATATGCAGAAAGTCTTGAAGGCTGCTTGCCTCTGCCCCGGCCCTGCCACAGCTCACCAGGGAAGCGGCTGCAGGGAAGGGGCTTTCTCACCCCCTGGTGGCTTACACACTGCTTCTGCTGGACTGTTTGTGTGATGTCCTGGTGAGGATGGGGTGGCACTAAAATAATCTCCAGGGCAGCAACCAAGGAGGGCACTGATGGAGTGGTTAGGACAGGGGAGTGGGACTCACGACTCCTGGTTTCTATTTGCAGGACTCAGGGTGTGACCTTGGGCAAAGGGCTCTGGTGTCTGTAACCCGGCATTTACCATCCCCTCCCCTTGTGAAGAGGTTAGAGACTGAGGAGACCCCGTTACTTGGCCCAGAGATTGCAGGGTGGTCTAGCTCAGGATATTCAATGATTCTTGGACATATGGGTTGGAAGAAGGGCTGAAACTCCTTTGCCTTTCCTGCAAAACCACCTCTGGCTCCCCTGTAGGACAGCTGGTCGTGAGAGGCACCTCTGTGTGTGCAAGTGAAGGCCAGAGATGCTCCCAGTGATGTCCCTTCATTGCACAGTTGCCTCCTATTCTGCTTCCTCCATCTCCTCTTTTTTCCTTTACCGATTATTATCCACCCAGAGAAACCCACTAGTGTCTCCTGCCTGTGTGACACCAGTCCCTTACAAACTCAGGAGACAGCAGGATACTCAGCTCAGCCCGTGGGTTTCTGGGGTCCAGCAGCTCCAGAGCTGGAGCTGGGCATCCTGCTGGCAGGTTAACTTCATGACAAGGTGTCTTCTTTCCTCCTTCTCCCACTCCTTTGCTTGGTGTCTTTCCCAGTGTCTTTTCTCTGATTTGAGTGGATCTAACCAGCCTGGCCTTGCCAGAGCATTCAGAGCCTTTGTGGCTGCAAGGCGACATTATGCAGGAGGGATGGGATAATTTCATGCATGTTTACATACATCTGCATTCCAAATCGGCTCCAATTTGTGTATTTGTCAAAACCAGCATGCTGGTATTTTTCAGAAACTTGCTAGCTCTTCCTTTCCCTTAACCTCTTCTGTGCAGAGCAGAGCAGGGCATCTGTCCCTGAGGCAAAAGCACAGCTCACGTGCTGGAGCCGCCTGCCTGTCCCAGGGGCTGCAGGGATGCTCTTTGAAAAACTCTCAGCTGGAAGCAGAAAGATGGTCTTGGGGCTCCCCCACTGGGGTTTCTCAGCTTCTGAAGCAAACAAAGGGCTGTGGTCATCCCCGCTTCATTGCTTGCACAAACGTATGGTACAAACTGCAGCTGCAGCAGAGCCCAAGTGCCCCATGCAGTGAGGAGGGTGGTGCCAGCTGGTCCCTCCAGTTCTGCATCATGTTCCATCTCAGTCATTTTACAGCACAGCAACCAGGGGACTCAGCAGGCAGAAATTTGTTGAGGAGCTGCAAATAACTTTAGCTGATCTTTTTTAAACAAGTGGTGCTTAGTGGCAGCTTGCCTTGCCTTTCTTTGCTTTATTGATTTGAAGGTGCTGCAGATTTGTTGGGGCTAAAAAAAAAAGAAGAAAAAAGAAAAAAAGTAAGCAGCCTGGACAGACTGTGGGTATACTGGAGTTGATGCAAATCCTTTGTCTGAGTTCTCTGCCTAAAGGCTTTGGGGGTCATGAAATGAAACCTGATATTGTGTTCTGGTCGTGACTGCTGGGGAACGATCCTGCAGTGAGGGAAGCTGCATGGGAAAGGTGTGATGCAAAAGAGATGATGTTCAGCCACGTCCTGCAAGGACCTGGCAGTCTGAAGCCTGCTGTGACCACAATTCTGATTTACTGGGATGTAACCCAGAGAACTGAAAAAATAAAGCAACAGTTGGTCAGTTCCAGTAAAAAGTGTTTTGGGAGGGATACGAACAGCCTTTCCTTTCAGGCCAGGAAACACAGCAAAACAGATCTTCTGTTATCTCTTCCTCTGGAGAGCAGAGCTGAAACGACAAGCCTCCTCCTTCCCCTCCTTGCTGGATTGCTGGTTGCTGTGACGATTGCCTCAATCCATAAGAATTTGAAGAAGAGCACCTTTTGATCAGTGACCCCAGTCAAGCTCAGGAAAGCCCGGAGTCCCTCAGCCAGCCAGGTAAGGTTCAGCTTTCCCAGCGTGCGGAGAGAGGAAGGTGCTGTGTGGAGTCAGCCCCAGCCCCAGAGCTGGGGGCAGAGCTGGCTTTGCTGCAAACCACCTGAGATGGTGCAAGCATAAGGAAGAGCAAAAGGTGAGTGCTAAGAGGAGCACAAACTACCACAAAGGTGATAGCAGCAGCAATGTTTGGTTACCACTGTCTTAAAGAACCCTTTTTGGGAAGGAAGTTGCATCAGCAAAAAAAGTATTGGCATTTACCAAAGCCTTTCTTAACTGCCTTCCGGTTGCACGTGTCATTTCACTGTCGGGGGTGTGCTGGAGCCATCCTTTCATATCTCTGACCGGTAATTAATTAAGAGGGGATCAGGCTGATAATGCCCTGTAATCCCTTCTCTCCCATCATTTTGTTCAGTAATCCTTTTAATGCTGGCAACTCGGGGGCGGGGAGCGGTGGGGGCTGCAGAGGAAGGGAAGCCTGAGCTGTGGTGCCAGATCATCCTCTGCTTCCCCCCTCTGCATCCCTCAGGAGAAGTGTTCCAGACTGGGGGCAGCTCACCCAGGTAGCATGGGAGGGGAGAATTCACCTGCAGGGAGTAAACAGGCAATGAAGGAGGGAGAGGGGCAGAAGGCAGAATCCTTCTTTCTCCAAATGCTGCCAGATTTTAGTTTAATCTCAAGGTCTCCACTGAGCACCACAGTGGCATTTCTGCTACCCGAAAAGATGCTTCACAGCCAGGACTCTGCAATGACCCTGGTTAGGAAATCCCTTGTTTGCCTCCAGCTCCGTGCCATCATTCCAGCGAGGATGCTCCACTAGCACTCCCCATCACTGTGGGACCCAGAGGGCAGCCGCCATCTGCAGGGGTCTGATGGCTGCAGTGGTGCTGGTGTCGGAGGAGGTGGGGAAAGCAGGACTTGGCAGCAAGGAGAGCTGAGCTGCTGGTGGGTTTGGGAATGTAGGAGGGGGGTGGTCAGAGATGGTGGATTTGGAGCAGAAGAGGTTTAGGAAATGAGAAAGCCAGTGTTTGATGTGCCAGTGGCAGCTGTACCAGCCCTGCACTTCCATATGAATTAGCCACCACGAGTGCTGCTAACACTGACCCTCCTCTCCTGCCAGGTCAGAAGGAAAATGGAGAGTGTTGCCAGCACACGACAAAGTGTTTGGGCGTTGAGAAAGCCCAGGGCTGCCACCACCACATCAACATCCAATTTATGGGATAGTCCTTCACCTTCCACAGCCCAACGTCCCCATCTCCCTCTGACTCAACTTCTAAATACTTTCTTCCCTGACAGCTGGGAGAGGAGATGTGAACCTGCCGATTACAGGGACTAAGTGGGTCTGAAGGGCCTTTTGTTTGATCAGAGCCACAGTTATTACCCCTGACAGTCACAGGCAAGGAAGTCTCCAACGTGTGTTTGACTGAGTTAAGGTGCCTTTGATGCAAACTTCTCTTCATCCCACTTAAACTGCAGATCATTTCCATTCACAGTGAGGGGAAGCTAAATAATTCAGTGCCAGACAGCAGCATCGATACAGCTGGAGGAAGGGGATGGTTTACCTATCAGGCAGCATGGCCTCGTCTGCTTGAGGGGAGGGAGATTTGGGAGATGCAGCATCTCTCTGGGCTGGGTGGAGGTTTGACCCACAGTAACACGTCCCAGTGGAGCTGCTATGAAAATGTACGTGATGCTTTAGAGACTGAATTAAGGCCATTTGCTGTCACAATCCCTAAATCCCCTCTCTCTGCGTGTTTAATAACACGGATGTCTATAAAGAAAATGCCAGCTGATTATCAGAAAACATATTTGCTGAGCACGAACAACTTTGTAATAATCAAACACCACAGATAAACACTGACTACATGCTTTTGTAACTTCAGAGACTGGGTTTATAATCTGCTGCGTACCAAAATTATAAATAAGTGTAGAGTGAACCCTTCTGCCTCCAGATGACAGTGCAAATCTAAGCTGAGCCCCTGGAGCTGCTGCTATCTTGTGACTCCTACCTTGGGAGATGGAGGTGGAAATCTGTTTTCTGGGCACCGGCCATTGTGTTCAGATCGCCTGTTGGGTGTTTCTAATTCTTCCCTCCTGTGGCTGTGGAGGGTCTTCCACCCAAGTCACAGCCTGGCCACCAGCCCACAGGACCTGACAGCTGGGAGCCTTCCTCCATCCTGCTCCTCACCTTGCAGAGACGTGGTTCGTGGTGTTTGGATATGAACATGGGTTCACCTGCAGAAGCAAACTGAAGAAGCTTCTTGCGGGTTTGCAATTGTTCCCAGCTAAATGGTCATCTTCTGGTCCAAATGGGGCCGCTGTCTTCAAAACAGCCACCTGTGGATGCCTTTCACCAAGCCCTCTCTGTACACGGGTAGGAGCACACAGGCTTCAGCTAGCTCCGTCTTTGTGCTAAATCGTGGCTCTGCTGCGGGCTTTTTTTCTATGCATCATTTAAAATAGCACAGAGAGTTAAGCATCTGTTTTAAAATAGCTTTGTTAAAAAAAGAAAAGCTTACTCCCCATGACAATCAAAGAGAGAAAGAATAACCTCCCGGCAGCACCCGCTAAGTTATAGACGAAGGGGACCGTGTGAGGAATAAATGCGGTGCCTCGGCTTGACACTTCTGACAGGGTCAAGTTTTCCCTGCACCATAATGAGGTCTTGTTAGGAAAGTGGGAGCGGTGAGTGATGCTCTTTTCTCTTGGATCTCTGCATTTCAAGCTACCTGCGGAAGGAGCGTGGTTAGGGATGGGAAGGAGAAAAAAAATTGATGTGTTAGATATTTCTACCTTGGGCTGCGATGTTCTGAGGATGTGGCGGTGGAGGAAGAAAAGATGGGGGCAGGAGTAGCAGGAGGCCAGGCAAGCTCTGGGAACAATGCACATCTTCCCCCCTTTCTTTTCTGTACCAATCTTTGTTGGTGCTTCCGTTAGATGTTTTAGCTTCAAGTTTCCGCAATGAGGAACCTGGGAGATGTGTTGGCAAAAGCTATGCTTTCCTGGCAACAAGAAGGCTGTACAGATCTGGGGGCTCTTGTGGCATCTGAGTGGATGGGGAGGGAGAAGGACTCCAAACTTTCAATCAAGCCCTGCCAGCTCTTTTCCATTCGAGAGGAATGAGGCTCGCCTTGTTAAAGGCAAAATGCGAGTGAGAACGGGCAGCGTGCCAAGAGCCATTTGAGAGGCAGGTGAGACTTTCTGAAGTAAGAAATATCCATTCCACTTTAAATTGAAGTGTGTTAAATAAGGATGCTGTTTAGAGCTAATAAGGCAGGCAGTGAGCTGGAGAGCACAGCTGGGGTTATGGCTCCCGGCTGGCACAGTGGCCCCGGATCCGGATTCGTCCACGGCTCTCGTCATGTCCATGGAAATGAGCTCCAGGCAGGTGTTGCCCTAGTTCCTGGGGATGCACATCGGTCAGCGAAGGCATGATTTGCTTGGCTTAGGTTTTTTTTTTGGAGCGGTTGAGCCCTAGGGTGGGAGTCATGGGGGCTGTGGAGGGCAGGGTGAGAGCACACGGGGGGCTGGGGCTGGGCTGGGGGCTGCAGGACAGGGAAATATGCAGCACTGCGCTGCAGCATTTGGGCTTTCCACATAGGGATGGGGAAAGCTGGCAAAGCACTTGCTTTTAT
>VXAA01000406.1:929253-1059031 GCA_013399115.1 Anseranas semipalmata
CTGGCATAGCATTTGCTTTTATTTGTTTTTTTTTTTGTTGTTGTTTGTTTGTTTGTTTTGTTTTTGTTTTTTTTTCTATCCGCAGGCCCTAACTCTCAACATGAAAACTGCTCTCCTTTTACTCCTTTTATTTTATTTTATTTTATTTTATTTTATTTTTGTAATTTCTCTGCTTTTCTAAAATGCCGGAATGTAAAAGAATAGATGCAAATTATCACATAAATCGAGTTTGGAGGGTGCCACTGAAGGGACAGGTACTGCATAGTAATTAAAGAGCATGAAATTCTCTGTGAGATGTTTGTTAGAGTGCTCTAAATAGCCAATTGCTGTTTCTTAAATATGCAGTAATTACTGTAACTGGACACAGTTGGGCTTGGAATTTAGTAAGGCCTTACTAGAGAGTCCATTAGATCACCAGGGGGCCGGGGGGATGATTTAACAGCAGTACCTGTCTCTCTGCCCATCAGTTTTGCCCTAGAAGTCCACACGGCACTGCCCAGCCAATGGTGCATGGGCAGGAGGCACGACCTGGCCTCACGCTCCGGTGGGGGCTCGGTCCCCGCTGTGCCATGGCTTTGTCCAGCGCCCTGGAGCTCTCCCTTCATTTCCCAGGCAGAGAAGTGAAGTGTAGGATTTAGGATCTGTGATTTTTTGGGGTGTCACGGGTGAGCCCCATGCTCTTTGCACCCTCTGCACAGCACCGGGGGGGCTCGCAGTGCCCCTGTGGTTGGTTTACCCACTTCATCCCGATATACCAGGTTCTTGAGATCTCTTCCTTGCTATGCACTCCTGCCATCATCGTATGCAACACCCTTTCATGTTAAGAATGAGGAAACACACCCTGGTTATTAATCTCATGACATAGTAGAGAAAAACTCTGGAAAAAATGCTTTTGAAAAAATGGTTTGGAAAAAATGCTATTTCCATCCTTGCTGGTGTGCCGGAAAATATTAGCCACCAAAGACGCGTTTCCTTGAAACAGCGCAGGGCCTAGGAAGTTACACATGGGATGGGACGCTGCCTGGGCGTTATTTTGTGGTGAGTAAGGCTCCCGGGCGAGGGGCGGCTCTGCCGGCTGCGTCGGCGCTGCTGCAGGAAGGGGCAGGGAGGGCCCCAGGGAGCGCGGCCGCATTGTCCCCGCTGCTCGCCCCGTATGTTGCTTCCGGGCTTTGTCCAGGATTGTCTCCAGGATGTCTCTGGACACCTTCTGGATGCCAGATCTGCCAAGGAGCTGATCCTGAAAGGCAGCGGGGATCAGGCTGCACGGTCCTGTGCATCCCTCCAGCACTGTTCCGCTGGCTTCGCGCTCTGAAGCATCTCCAAGTGTTTTCCTGGGGCACCTTGAGGCACACAGCTCAAGTCCACATTTCATGCAGCAGAAGATATTCCTCTGTGAGGCTGCTGTGCAGCCCTCGTGTTATCGCAGGCATTTTGGGTTGAGAAGTCTATTAGGTATATTTGGCTGATGTCTGTTGTGCAGAGCTTTGAGGTCACAGGATGTAAAGCACTACAGCAGGACTGGCAGGTCTTCTGCTAAAGGCTGAGCTCACTGCTTGTGCAGTCCTGGTTGCTCTTTAAAACATATACTGCTCTGCTCTCAGACAGCAGGGAAAGCAATGCTTTTATCCTGACAGCTTGCAGCACCAACCAGGATCTGACCCTGATGCCTCAGTGATGGCTGCAGCATCCCTGTACTTGGCAGTGGTAAGCTCTGGTTTAAGTCGTGACATGCTATTGAATTTGAGATCTGTACTTCCAAGCATTGCTCCTACAATTCAGTGTTTTTGTATTGTCTGCTTCTCCCCCAGGAGTGGAAAACAAAACTGTGGGATATTGTTGCGGAAGATCCTGACCTCCAAAATGGAAAAACAGACTTGGGGGCTGAAACAATTTCAGTTGCTCAGTTAATTCTGTTGTGTGTGAGTGAGGAACAGGCACTTTAGAAGAAATGCTTCTTTTAATTGCAAACCGACTTTCCATGAGAATTCACTTCTTTTTCCTCCTGAACAAGATTTCATCCTGCCTTCAAAACCACAGCTTTTTGGATTGCACCAGCAGGATGTAACAAGATTACTTTTGCTGAGGGAGGGAGGGCCACTTCTCCAGGAATACCTCTCTCTTCCCACTGCATGAGCTGCACCCGCCTGATCTTTGAGACACAATCTAAGCAGCCCTGCATCATTGGAACCCAATTTAATGCCAAGCTGTAAATTGAAGGATCAGAAGTGCCTAGCCACAATGAAATCTTGCTCGCAGATTAGGGAGTCCTGGCTGAGCAGCCCTAGAAATTGAACTAGGGGACTGGACTAAATCAATTTGATTCACCCAAAGGGCAGAGCTGCTACTGAAATGCATAAAACACAGAAGGGCAGGACCTCCCACTACCATGCACCTAAGTAAGGGGGTGAGCCATTCAAAAGTGCAGCCTGATCTTTTCTAGCTGAAACATCCCAAACACTGACTTGACTCCCTGTCTGCTTCCTTTATTCCCTTTTACTTTCCTTCCCCTCCCTTCCCTCAGCTTGGGTGGTATTTTTAGGCTCTAGCCTAAAAAGACATAATGATGGTCCTGAAAAGGGAATTGGCTTCTATACAAACCCTAGAGCAGAGCTGGACCAGCTGCACATCCGTTCTTTGGCACGCAACCCGGGTACGTTAATGCAACATAGGTGCTCTTGGGAAAGGGAAGGGATGTGTGGAGCAGGGCTCTCCTGCAGGACCAGTGCATGTGTGGGACCTAAGTGGAGCCCCATGGTGGAGAAAGGGCATCAGGATTAAAAGCTATTGACAGAGAATGCATTGTGCCACCCTGCTGCCTAGTGCTTTGTGCATTATCTCCCTCCCACAGGAGAAATCAGTGATGTGGAGCTCAAGCACATGCTCGTTTCATGCTCTGTGTAGCAGCTCCAGAGTGGAAGGGGACGGGGAGGAAGGGAGACCAAGCCACAAGCCATGAGCCTTGCACTTGTAGCTCCAGAGGCTGCTCATGGGGCAAGACTCTACTTAGTGTAAGGGGAAAAACAAGTTCCCACGCAGCTTGCAGTGTCTTCATTGGAACAAAACCACATTGGAAACACGGGCAACAATGCGGCTCTTCTTTGAGCAGAACAGTTTGTGTAAGAGGAAGAGCTTATGCAGCTCTGAGGAAATGCCTCCTTCCCCGGCATGGGATGCTCTTCTCCTGCAGCTCAGCACAGCACTGCTCGCGCTGCTCCTCTGCAGCCAAACTGTGACCACACTTGGCCCCCGGCTGGACTGCCAGGTGTGGACAGGCTGGGGTGCCCTGACAGCAGCAGAGCTGGGGGATGCTGCAGATGGTGCAATGGGGCTTAGAAATCAACAGCTTGTGGAGGACCCCGAAACAATCTATCCTCCCTGGGAAAGCAGTACTATTCCTGCTCCGAACCGTGACCCTACAGCTGGATCCTTGATGGAGGACGAGCAAGCAGTCTACTGAACATTGTGTACGTATGCATGCATACCCCACACTTTGGAAAGTGCTCTTCAAAGGCATCCTCTGCTGAATAACTCCAACCTGCATTATCCTTGGAAATCTCCCCTCTGCCTGAAGAGTTTACAAGCAACAGTGAGTGGCCATTGTTCCGGCTTCGATATCAGTTCTGTTATCAACTCTAGCATCAGTTCTGGTTTGGGTGTTGGTTCCAGTACATTAACAATAGCTGGTAGGAGATGGCTCACCACAAGACAGTCAGCAAAGCAGAATATCAGAATTCAGATGTGGCTTGATCAAATTCAAAGCAGTATGAGATGTGGAACAGATTACAGGCTGGATCATACAAGCCACAAACCACATTAAAAGTATAGGAACTACAATAGGTATTCTGCTCTCACACTTAAACACAATCCTGAATGAAAGGATTTCCCCTGCCTCCAGCCCTTCTCCCCCTAAAAAAAGGATTTATGTCTCCAGAAAATGCAATCCAGTTGCATGAAGCACCTTGGGTACCGTGAGCATCTTTGCATAACAATGTCATGTCAAACAAATTCCTGCCTGCTCCTTGTCTGCTGCCTGATGTATTGTGCCCCAAAACAGTTTTGACTACCTGCCACCTCAGAAACATCTGATGGATATGAAATTAGCAACTGCAGAAGCAGCTGTGAAATGAAAAGTAAAATGGGGTTGGAGAAGGAGGGGAAGAGCCAAATGATCAGGTGCTGATGCTGGATAGGTGAAGGGAAGAGGAAGGCCAGCCGGCAACAGGTTTTGTCCTCCTATCCCCAGGTGAGGAATGATGTCTCTCAAGTGCCATACAGATAAGCAGTGCTGTGGAAGGACTTTTAGATTATTAACGACTGTTAATCAGTTCATTAGCAATACTGGTCAGAACTTTCTAAGAGGGAGGATTTGCTCTCCTCTAGAGACTAGAGGCCTCCCTCAGCTGCCGGCCCACCATTAGCTGTGTGTGTGTGTGTGTGTGTGGAGGGGTGGAAGGAGAACAAAGCAGATATTTTGGTACTGAATGCCAGATGTTTGGGCACCATGATGGTTCTGGCAGCATCCGCGTCCTCCTGGGTGCTATGTTGGGTCCCTGGGAGACGGGGAATCAGGGTTCCCGGCATCTTTCATGCAGATGTAATTAAAGCCTTCCCTGCCTGCCACAGAGCATATGGGACATGTTAGCAGAGTAATTAAATTTTGCAAAGTGAGTCTTCGCTGGAAAGCTGGAGGGTGGGTTGGTGGGAGGCAGGGGGAGCAGCGGCGCTGCGTGCGCCCGCCTTTGGGAGGGGGAGCGCTGCCCCTCACCTCCCCGGGTCCTCACTCCAAATGGCTCCTCGCACCACCAGCTGAGAAAATAATTAAGTGGTGGCTCATTTGCATTATTTACTGAGTTTGTACATATGAGAAGACACTGAGGAAGCTGGTCAGACACTACAGATGTTATAGGTGTAAAAGGAGCAGATTTGTACGTGTGGGGAAATGATGAGAAGGGCTTCTGAGCAGAAAGGCGGATGTGGGGGACTGGAGAGCAGGAGGGGCAGAGACGGACAGAAGGGAGTGGGACAAACAGAAAACTCCTATTCCTGCAGACATGGGTGACATAGGTGTAGTGCACAGTAAGTTTGCCAATTAGTGGAGTTGCAGGAAAATGGAAACTGCTCGTGAATTGTAGTCAGTGAGTATCACTGGTGAAGAGAAGCAGGGAGGGGGCTCAGGCAGGCTGGAAGGGCTGGCATGCAGATTGCAGGGTGGGATGTGTCCTTGCTTGACCAGATGAAACTTTCCCAGACAAAACATTTGGACATTAACCTTCCATTTTGGCATAGCCTGTTACACTTAGAGAGAGAAAAAGGGCCTGATTTTTTAGAAGAAAATAAAAGGGTTAAATAATTCAGTTTAAACAAAATTTCTTTCAGGGTTGAATGAGTTATTTGCAGTTGCCCCAGACTGAATATTGTTTTATTTTGCTTCCCCCCAAAACTGAGATTTACCTCAAATCTCAACTTATGAGTCATATTGTTTTCCTTCTCCAAATCTCTTGGTTCACCTATCGAATCTTGTATTCACCCAGCATTGTGTTTGTGTTACTCTTACAAAAGAGTCCATTCTCATAAACAGCCAGTTTCACGCAGTGATGATTGTCGTGGTTATTAATACATGTAATGGGTTTCTCTTCCCGAGGATGCATCTATAATGACCTACCCTTTTTCCTCTGTTCAAGACGCTCGTGCAACAAATTGCAGGTTGGGAAGGCTGGAAAGTGGTGACCAACCACAAATGATCACTGGCTCTGAAGCTTTCATTTGGGGCAGTGCTGAGGGCAGGGGGGTTCACCAGCAGCTTCAGCACTGGTGGGCCATGGCGCTCCCTATTCAGAGCAAGCACGTGGCGGCTTTCGAATAGCACAGGCAGCTGTGTTTGAAGAAGTGCTCCTTAATTACCCTCCCGCTTGATGAGCGTGACAGCCCATTGTGTCGGCCCCAGCTGTATGGCTGTTGGTCTCCTGATGTCCCTTGCAAGCCAAGCTGGGCACTGGGACACACAATCCTCTGGCAGCCCCTTCTCTGCCCCAGGGCACTGCCCCACGTGCCTGCTGCTGGATGCCTGGGCAGGACTGTGTTCCTCTAAACAGGGCTTGCGGGCTTGAATCTTAGTGCTTAGGGGGTGTTGCTGATGGATAATTTTGCTTCTTTTGCAGATATAACCATCTAGATTGGGAGGGGGGGAACACGGATGGATGCACAGAAGCTTTTCTGGATGAGGAAACCTGGAGCTCTGTACCTTGCTTGTGCAAAGGTGAAGTTCATCATTTCCCAGTGAGTAATCTTGGAGTCCTGCCTCATCTGCAGAACCTGAGTACTGGCATTTCTGTAAGTATTCTGGGTTGTGAAACACAGCTGAGAAATGCAAGGGAAGGGAGAAGGGGTTGGACTGGGACTTTGTGTCTGGAAAGTCCTCTTTGAAGCGTAGACTCCTCAGAACTGCTGAGATGTGGAAAAATATGTCCAAGACAGCAATATTTGCTTGGTGCATTGGAAAAAATATTCTACCAGGTTGTCCACAGTACCCCAAATCACCACAGCTAGTCCCGAGAGATAAACCCACAACATACAGGTAAACCCCTTCTTTTATCTTCTGAAAATGCTGACGAGGGAGGAACAGGGCTCTGAGAGAGTTAGTGATGCTAAAAAGTGGGGTCACAGAAACTCTTTACTAAAGAAACTCTGCCTGGCTTCATATTTGCTTAGCATCTGCCTCAGCATCTGCTCCATTCCTTTTCTGGAGATCCCTCGTTTCAGCTGGAGGGGTAGCTGTGACTGACAGAGTGAATTTCCTTGCAATCACCCCCAATCCTCCCCCTGTCAAAACATTTTTTCATTGAAGATGAGACGTACACATCTCAAAAATACTCCTGAGCGAAAAAAAAAGCATTAGCAGGTTTTTTTTTTTGTGGTGGTGGAAAGTTCAGGAGGTTTCAGTATTCTTTTCTCTTCATTTCTAATTAGAAGTTATAGACTGGAGACTCCCCACAAGTCATGAAAGCTCCTACATTTAGCATCGATTCTTCCAAAATATGGTGTTTCCCAAAGGGTTTGCTCATCTTTTGGAAATGTTTCCCTTGGTAGTTTCTCTTGCCTCTCCTGGCAGCTGCTCCTTGTCTAATTGCTCATCAAAAGCAAAGCTTCCCCTGCACCTATCTCAACTGGCTAGGTTATGGTTTAAGGTTGTTAGTTTTCTAAGCATGCATTGATGGTGGATGCTTTGGAGATCTGAGGTGAAGCAGGGATCCAGATCTTGGCTGCTTCTCCAAACCTCCCGGCCTCCAGAGGTTCACTGGGTCTGTGTGCATGTGTTTCCTTGGCCATCTGGGGTACAAAAGGGACCAAAACCCACAAAGACCATCTTGCCTGGCCGCCTCCTGGATTTTGCATGTCTATGGTGGGAGCACGGTGGGTTTTCTGCCAGCTTGTGTGCCACAGCCAGATAAGCCCTGCCACATGCTGGGAAATCCACGTGTGTTTGGGGGACCGGTTTTTCAAGGGTGCTGTACCCAAGTGCAGAGAGCAGCAGGGACTTGCAGTGGCCAGAAAGTTGTTCTTGCTGCCCCTGTCTGGTAGCACTTGTGTGTACCTGGGATGAAGGTAAAGGCTGTCAGAGGGCTGCTGGCTGTGGCAAGGCATTCAATGAGGGAATGGCACTGTCCCCTGTCCTCCCCGTGCCCAGCTCTGTCCGAATTAAGGGTCTCAGTAGCACTTTGTGTATGACATGTCCATGCCTCTAAAGATAGGACTGAGATGATCTTTAGACTTTAGATGGGCTGCTTGAGATGCCCATATCTGCAAAGCTCCCAGTTTCCCTTTTGCTTGGCTTGGATGGCAGAAACTTTATTTGCAATTTGCTCTGCAACATTCCAGCCTGGCAACTGCAGCAGTGAGAGAGAAGAAGAAATATGTAACTAGGTCAGTTTGCTCCACGTTACAGCTTCATCCTTTACCCAGGGAGGAGTAGTGGTCTTTGCCCGCCTCTCGCTGTTCCCATTCAGTCACTTGATGGGGTTTCTAGCTACTTTGAGCCTACAACCTTCAGATCAAGATTTTTTTTTTTTTTTTAAACTTGGCTTCCACGTTTGACTCTGCTTCTTTCAACCTGTGTTCAGAGGCTCATGGTGGAAGAAACCTTTTGCTGTATTTAATTGTAAAAGTTCCTTCCCTATAAAAGTCTTGGCAAACTGGGCTGGCTCAGTGGTTAGTGCTTTGCTCTCCTCCTTGCGGGGGCAAAGTTCAGTTGCTTAGCGTCTGCCTGCCTGTTCCCTTGTCCAAGAAGGAGTTTTTAATCACAGTAAGACTAGATGGCTTGGCTTATTCACAGCAGGGCTACAAAGCCAATTGCCATTAGGTCTCTTGTTCAAATATGGTCTGGATTGTTAGCGAAGTTTTAACCATTTTAACTGTTCTGTGACCAGCGTGTGATGAGTTGTTGGGCTCAGCCTGTTTGCCCGTGGCTGCATGTAGCCGTGCAATAAGCACCAGCTGATTTCCTGCTCCCCTTTTTGCACCCCCTCTCCCCAGGTTTATGCTAACCACCAGACACCAACGTATGCATGGGGCAGATGAGGTCAAGCCCACACTGATGCCCTTGAAGGCAGAGGGGTGCAGTCAGGGAATGGTGGGTCACCCATGTGCATCCAGAGGTAGAGACCACCCCCAGCACCTTCCCCTAAGGGTGGCTGAACAGAGCTGTTCTCCTGCAAACCTTTCCCACCTCTCTTGTGAGAAGACCTCCTCCCCAAACATTTTGTCTAGCCCGCAGGCACGCACCTTCCCTTCCTTGTGGGATCCTCACTGGTGCCTTTCTGCCTCTGTATGTCCCCCTCTTCTTCTGCCTCTTCGGGCTGAAGCTGGAGAGACAAAGGTGCCCAGCAAGGCTGCCTTAGTTGGCTTTGGAAACAGCCAGTTTGGTATCATTAATACCAGTATGAAAGTAGACAGAGGTGCCACATATGGGCCATTAGCAAGCAACAAGTTAATTATAGGAGGTGCTGCATTACTTTGGGCTAGATCTGCCCCCTGGCAAGCAGCACCCCCATCACACCGTCCCACTGCAGGCAGGAGGCCTGCAGGCAGGGGCCACGCACAGGAGCACCCTTCCAGGCGGTGTGTGCACCTGTGCCTGCGCAGGGATGTTTTTTCTTTTTGCCGGGATTGGATCAGAAAGTAAAAGGCAGCAAAGGGTGGGGTAAGGCACCAGGGATCATCTGGAAGAGGGGTTCTGCTCATCAAGTATTAGTGAACATTTTAGAAACAAAACAGATTTTTTTTTTTTTTTCTCTTAATGAATCTTGTACTATTCAGGCTCAGACAGTATTTGCAAACCATGGGGAGAAAAAGATTTAAAAACAACAACAACAGAAGAGCATTAGTGGGAAATAATCTCATCAGCCCCAACTCTCCAGCAGCGCTGGAGACAGGAAAATGATGCCTTTTTATTAGCCTTATTGTCTTTAATTAAAGCATTCAGCAGAACCCTCTGATAATGGACTGCAAGTGAGGTCGGCAGCATTTGTAATAACACAATACAGGGTTCAATTAAGTTGTACTTTTGTAGCTTTTCATCTCCAGTTTAAACAAGCTAGTGATATATGCAGAATGATTACCTTTCCAAGCTGGGTGAGAAGGGAGGGGGCACAGGGGCTTGGGAAGACAGATCACTTGTTGCTGTATAACTGATGCTATAAACATACTCTGTTTCCCCACATCATTTTTGTGCATTCAGCCTGCTCGTAGGGTACCCCATCATTGCCACCCAGCTAGGCTGGCTGTAATTTGGCTGCTATACTGCAGCCATTAGGTACAATTTTCTATACCACAATCACATTTTTGTGTGATTGTGGGTATCCACAGCAGGTTTCCTAGACCTGAACCTTTAAAAAATGTGTTTTTGATGGTTGCAGTACCTAAAGAACTCCAAACAAACAGGGGGATCAGAGGCAGCAGCAGAAAAGATCAGAGGTCCAGGTATAACCATTTAAGCTGAAAGACTGTGGATGATTGACAAGCAGTTGATATTTGCCGCTCCTTCTTTTCCCTGCTCTTTTGAATTATTGGCCATAAAACACCCTGCAGTCACACTCTTGCTGTGTCAGAGAGAGAGAGCGAGAAGCCAAGAAAAAACCCACATGGCTAACACTTAACTTTATCTTCACCATTAAGAAATGCTAAATTAGAATGAAATCGCTCTGGTAATACAGGTGACAGCTATATGAAGACCAAATGAATTCCCTATGATCAGTGCCGTTAAAAAGAGCACACTGGCAGAATTCATGATGACGGGACACTTAGTATGTGTATAACTCATGCACACACACAGGAAACTCATGGTAAATCTGGCCGGTGTTTTATGTCAGGCTTTAAAAAAAAAAAAAAAAGGCTTTTAAAGCTTCTGTTCAGATTCTCATCTCTCCAGCCCTGATGCAATAATATAATTGCACTGCTAACCCGCCATGGGGGAGAGGACGAGACGGGAATGGAAAGCAGGAGCTTTACTGAGGCTCCTGGACAGAGATGCCGGGCACTCCCATGGGAGCTACCAGCTCTCGCCTCGGTGTTGCCTGGGCGGTGCAGCCCTGTGCTGCCACCCAGAGATGCTCCTTTGTTGCCCAGGGCAGTGGCCACTGCCCAGAGCGTTGATGGCCGAGCTCCAGCCACTGTGGCCACGCTCCGGCTTGTAGCAGCAGACAGCTCCTTGCACACACCCAAAGAGCTGTAACCTGCCCTGCGATGCCTACAGACATCGCTTGCCGGGAAGTAACTGTGGACTGCTTCTGTGACACTTACTGCTGCTATTGATTGCTGAAGCCTTATATAAAAAAGCGGATTGAACTGTGTTTGATCTTGGGCATGGCTGTCCCTGTAGAGATACCAGGGCTGTGTCGCTTTTTGCTGTCACAGGGTGAGATGTAGTTAGATAAGCAGTTTCTGGATGGGAGTCTATGCCTGAGTAGCTTTAGTGCATGGGCTTTCCTTGCAGGGCTGGTGTTAGTCTCTCTGCATTTATGGCAGAAGAAGGTGCTACGGGGAGGAAAAGCCGGGGTCCCCTTCCCTGTGCTTGCTGTTGTGCTGTGGTACCCCATGCTAGCATGCTTTGTCACACAAAGACTCTAACCTCCATGTACAGGCAAAAATTACAGAGAGATAATCACCTTCTGCCTCCTCACAGCCCAGTTTTACCTGAATACAGTTCATTTCAGTATTTTTACTATCTCTCATGTAGTGCAGCTATGCGCTGTTAAACAGCTGTTCAGCTCCACCCTAGAAAAATAGCTTCAATAAAATACATTTCCCATACAGGTCATATATTGGTTAATTCATCCTTTTGGGAGAACTTCCAGACAGGAAATGTGGAGGCAGAGGAAGCTGTCCCAGCAGAGCACAACAACTTCTAAATTAAATCCTATCCCAGCTCCCACTGCCTGCCATTGTTACTTCCATGAAAAGAGAAAGCAAAGGGCTGAATTTCGCCTGGGCTGTGCTGGCTGCTGTGTCACTGCCACTGCTCCATCTCGTGGGGCAGCTGTCTCCTGCAGATGATGAGTTGAGGTTTGTATGGTAACTTCTTAACTTCCGTGATTCAACAGCCAGCCTTTTTTTGCTTTGTTTGGCTAAGATAGTAGGGCAGTGCCATGCCTATGCCATATTCTGCCTGAGTATGTAGAGGGGTACTCTGATGTGCTGGGCTCCCTTCTTTCCTGATGTTATACTTTTTGGAAAGGAAAAACATATTGGAGCTATCTGCATGCTGAACCAGCTCTGGCAGGTTTTATAGTTAAAGGAGGCACAAAAGGGATTGCCTCTGACCATTCCCCTTGGATCACATACTCCACCAAACCTGTTTGGGTTTGTGGATGTAATTTTGTATGGTCATGGCAGAAGCCACTTCTGTGCAGACCCAGTTTGCCCTGTGCTCCACATGGCTTTGCTATTATTGCACCCTGACTGCTGCTGAGACAATTTCTTGCCTATTAAAATGCAGTTATGGCCTGGAAAGTGATAGTGTAAGAATGGCTTATCAGTGCTCCGTAGCTATTTGCTCTAATCATCCGTACCAAAGGCCCGAGAATGCTCCCAGAGAAGCCAATAAGACTTTTTCCATTGACTTCAAAGGCAGCAGAGAGTGATTTAGCTGCTGCCACCAGACAAAGCAGGTTAGGCTACAGCTGGTGCTTCCACAGCTAACTTGGCTCTGAAATCCTGACAATCTAAATGTATTTTTGCTGTATGGGATATTTAAAAATAGACAAGACAAAGTAGCAGGGAAAACAGATTGCTGGGAATATTCCTTCCCTGGTAGGAGAAATGGACTAGCTGAACCTAGCAGGGCTTTTCCATTTCAAGTGTGTATGAGTCTATGATTTTTGTCAGCAAACTAAGCACTTCTGAGCCAGAGGCAGCACAGAAAGCCGCTAAAAGCAATTTAGAGGTGCTGGTATCATAATTTTTCAATCCAAGAGGAACTTCTATTTTTGCATATATTGTAGGGCTTAGCAAGATTCCCCTGAATCCAGTGAGATGTGGTGCCTGTGCAGAGACGATCCGATGGACACAAACTGTAAGTCATAATAATGCGAATGTCTTGATAGGGCTGTCCTCCCAGCTGCCTCCTGGGAGGAGGATATTGAGTGCACGATGTTGGAGAAGATCAAAGAGACACCTACAGCTAATAAATCACCAATAATGGGTGACTTTGCCTGCCCACATATAAGGAGGCCAATGATGTTTAGTGAATCAATGTCTCAATACTTTAAATTATCCTCGGAACAGTTACTTCGAAGGCATGCAAGACAAGTTTTTTTCGATTTTGCCTTCAGTAACATGGAGGATGTGGTTCAAGACTAATGGCTTCCTATGCACTAGTGATCATAGTAAAACTGTGTCTGTCACCCTCATGGACTGCATCAAACTTGGTCAGGAACTCTGATCTTTGGAAAGGAGAAGTTAAAAGAAATAGAAGAGTAATAAATGAGAGTTAAAGCCAAACCCCTCAGACTATATACAAAGACAGTTTTCTCATCCCATCTATACTCCCAGAGGAAAGCAAGGGCTGTGTAAATGGTCGAGGGGAGAGACATATAAGCTGAATAAATAATTTTCACTAAAAGTGGAGCCAGAGCAAGGCAGCCCAGCGGAAAGAGCAGAACCCCAGCAGGGCTGGGGCAGAGGCAGGGCTCTCTGCTTTCCTTGCAACATCGGATTCGGCATGGAGAATGCCCTGCCTGTAGCTTGGAGATGCCCAGTAGTTTAGGTGTGAATGGCAGAGGAGCGTCTGTCTGGCTAAAGCCAGCTGCTGTGCCCACGCATCCCCGCAGCCAGCACCCAGGCTGGGACCCACCACGGGGAGGAAAGGCTCAGCTCCTTGAAATGCTCGGCTGGTGCATCGAAGTGGGCTCAATACAAACCTGAGCGTTTCATTAGCCAGTTTTTCCACCCTGGAGGAGAAGCTACGATTGCATTGACCTTAATGCGAAATTAAAGCCATTTAAGCAGGTAACAGCCAGACAGCTGGGTGCAACCATGCGATAGAGGCGTTTGTCTCTATTTACAGACAAGCTGTGTATGTGTTTCCATTTCGCTCAACTTTTGCTGCTTGTTTATTTAGCTAATAAGAGCCGGCAATCTGCCTCGCACAGCCGTGCAAACAGCAGAGCAGAGAGTGCCTGAAGAAGGGCTTTTGTTAAACACTTGCTGGCCTTATGGCACTAGTTGTGGCTCACCTGCTGCAGGAGAGAGCTGGAGGGAAGACACTTGACTCTAACGAAGCTTTTGCTCACACGGGGCATGTCTGATCTCTCTCCATCAGTCTGGGTACAGGACTGATGTGTTCCCATCCCTGGGATGGGGTTACACCATTACCAAGAGACTGAGCAGTGTGTCACCTGTTCCCTACATCTCACATCCATTTAGACTCTGATGGCAGCTGGATCAGTGTTGCCATGATGTCCGTGTGTCTGTCCCTCAGAAGACAGACAGGAGGTGACCAGACCTCTCTGTCTGTGTCAGGGCTTTGGAGAAAGAAAGCAGACCGGATCTAATCACAGAAGAATGAAGTGGGGACAGCTGCTGTGAAACCTCTTCCTCATCCATCTCTACAAGGGGACTGATGTTGCATTTCGGAAAAATGCTGTGCCACTGTCTTGTCTTCTGCTTCTGCACCCAGCAGTCCTTTCTGAATTTTTAAGCATTAGTCTCACTGCCTCCTGCTTTTACCAGCCAGCCTTAGGTGTCCCAGATGCTGCTTGGGAGTGAAACACAGCTGCTGCCTTTATGAGTTATCCGTCTTCTCCTTCTGTGGCAAAGATGCTGATTGCTAGCAACAAGGGGCCTGTCCTGCAATGGCCTTGTGCTGCAGGCATTCACTTAGCAAAGACAGGACCGAGGTGCATGAACACATTTCAGGGGGCCATCAAGCAGGCAAGAGATGCTGACCTCTGATTCTGGACCTGTATTGCGGACATATGCTAGAGGACTCCAACTGTGCTTCCTCACCACATCCTAAACTGTTAACGCCTCCAGTGCCAACGTCTTCCAGCATGCACTAGAGATGTGTGAATTGCTGGCCTGGGTGCATAATTCTTAGCACTCTCACAGTGATCCCCTTTTTACAGAACAGGTCTTCACAACAAGTTCTTCAAGACTTATGTGTTCTTTTTCCCAGCCGCTTCGCCGCCTATATCTGGCTCATTTCTTCCCATGGTGCTCTGAGCACCTTCCCGTGGTGCGAGGGGCTTGGGTGGTAAACGAAGAAGCGCAGAGAGGGAACCTCCTTGGGACCTCTCTGAAATTAAACTGGGAAATCAACAGTGAACTTTTCCCATGGGCCCTGACCTAGAGCCTGCTGTGAAGGCAGCAGCAGTCTCCTGGAAAATACTATCTATGGCTTTTAGATTGGGTCCCGGTTTTCTGAAGAATGTATTAGGGACCACAGCCCCATCAGGTAGGTGCTGTGTGAACACAGAACAAGAAATAACATGCACCCACATACACACATCGCTTCTTGCATGTATACACACTAAATCAGATGCTTTTGGATATTAACTTCAGCTGTCTGCTGTGAATTCACAGGTCTTTCAGAGTACAAAGGAACAAATGCTACTTAGTTTATCCTGTGTTTAGCTGCTAATTAGGAGGTTTTAGGACATACAATTTGAGGTGTTACCAATTAGCTCAATCGTGGACCAAGACCAGAGCTGTTATTTGCTTTGTCATAGCAATTGGAAGCCAAATAAACAAATATTAGTGTCTCTTCACTCTTTCCCTTGTGCTTTAGCACAGCTGTGCAACGAAATAATAATAATTTCATTGTCTACTTTTCAAAACTCTACATTTAAAGTGGATCTTAAAAAACCCCCACATGGTTTATTTTGTGTACTTGTTAAAAATTAGGCTTTAAATCCCAGAAGAAAAGCTATATGTTACTTTAAAAAAATAAGACACACACAAAATGAAATACACAAAAAAGAAAAATAAAGAGAGCAGAAGATTGAGCAAAATATGCCAGAGTTTGTCCTTCTGTCGTTTATGAGCAGGAGTTTTGAAGGAAGCTATGGGAGATAAGTGTTTGAAGCCCACATGACTTCAGAGGGGCTTGGTACCATTTCACTGTGGCTCTATCGAAAACTGAGTGTCAAAAAAACCCCCACATTAGTTACAGAGAAATAGAAGAAATTTGAAGTTTTAATTTTTTTTTTTTTAAACTCCTTTCAACTTTGGGTGTTTGTTTTCAATTTTCCCAGGAAGCCACCAACCACGTGGCTTGGGACAGCCTGCTTGTGTTGTAAGCTCTTCTGGCAGCCAGCTCCACCTTGACGCGGCCTGGGCCCTCAAAGGCCTCTGCTCACCAGGAGGAACGAAGGGCTGCAAGGACATGAGCCACGCTGACGGGCATGAGGTGAAGCAGAAAAAGCAAAGTGAAGTGTCTCAAACGCTAGACAGAGGACCGTTGCTGGAGCTGAAGCTGTGGGACGACTAGCATAGACTTCACAGGTTTGTCCTGCTCCTTTTCTATGAGCCTTTTTCTCCTTCACTTTGGTTTACTAACATGAGATAAAAGGAAACAAATGAAAATACAAATGCACATGGTCCAGGTGCCCTGATGTCAGGCAGTGGTAAGCCCACAGAAGTAGGTGAGCTCTTGGCTTTCAACAGTTCCCTTCAAAGGTTACATCTAATTAGGCGAATCCTGGATTTTGTCATTGATGATTTTAGCAAGCTGGTCTTCCAAGACATTAAAGAAGTCCAGCTGGGAACCCATATGGGAAAATATATATATATATTCTATAAACATGTTATCCCTAGAAAACTCTTGTACATGCTGTGTGTGAGCTCACTCCATACACCTACTCTTCACCGCAACCTGATTTTAGACATTGCATGACAGATAGTCCCACTGATACCTGTCAGTTTTTCTATATGGAGTCTACTTGGAGTTCCCTGCAAGGTAGTTGGTGCTCTCTTTGAGAGGGAAAACTTTTTCCTGGTCTTTCCATAAGATTTTTTCACCTATATCCACCTCACTGGTTTCCTCCATGGGTGGAGGATCAAATTTACCCTTCTCTGACCACCTGTTCAAAAATGCAAGCCAGGTACTTGGAGACTGTCTCCATGGGCTTCCTTTAAAGCCCTGGCAGTGGCAATATTGGCATATCCAAGATTCAGTGCTGTCTTGGACTGAGTTGCAACTTTAACGCAATTTAATTGCCAGCAGATATGCAACACATATGGGGTGGTGGTGGTGTAATTTATAAAGGTATTGGAACCCAGCTTCAGGTAGGTACCTGTATCTTCAGAAACACAGGCTGGGGGAAGTGGACAGGTCTGGTTCTTCCCTCACTTCTGCTGTAAGTGGACAAACAGTAGGCACAGTGGTGCTCCCTGGCACTGGGAAATGCTTGTTCCTCAGCTGAGGTGAAGCTAAGGCTATAGGCACGTGCAATTTAGCTAATCCAGGGGTGTTAAGAAGATGGCAAAACGGTATTTTAACCCTGTCTCAAGGTTGTTCATGGGGAGAGGCAAGTATGTGCTGATAGCGCTGCATGAATGTGCATCTAGGTCTCAGACCATGCTAATTACAGGCATGTACTGATTTGTTTCAAGCTGAGATTGCCAACTTCTGAAGGTGGGTGCCCCCAACCCATGAGAGATGCTGTTACACTGCCAGCTGGGTGCTCTCCTTGATAAAACTGCATCCCCTCACTTCCTACATTCATTCACTTGTCAAGAGCAAAGACTTGTTTTAACGCTGTGGATTCTAAATTTTCTCTGATGTAATTATTGTTTGACACTGCAGCCCTTCCAAGAACCTTACATAAGGAAAGAGAAAGAATTAAATATGAGAGAAGTCTAAAAATAAAACTATTAAAAGGAGACAGAAACTGTTTTGTGAGCAGCAGGAATGATGTGGTGCCTCTGGGAGAGGATATGCTGAGCCAAAGGAGATGTTCTGCTTTTAGGCAGTGCCTTTCATTATATTTCAGTGAAGTTCTGTGCTTTTCTGAAGTTCTTAGGTGCAGCGCTTTTAGAAATGAGCCTGTTCTTTCTCTTTGCACTTGCAAAAAACATGACTTTCATACCATTCCCCAAGCCAATCTTCCTTTACAGATTGTGCAGCCAAAATTTCCCTTCCCTAATTAAGCTAGAATGGTTTTTGAAGAAGTTTTAGCCTCAGAGAACATCAAATTTAGCTCTTAGCCTGCAGCCAAGCTCTGGGCTAAAGAACACATGTCATTTTAGGAATTCATGCAAATGCACCTTGACATCTGGGATGTGATATGTCGCCTGCACACTTCCCTGTTGAGACAGCAAGCGGTAGTGGGCACTGCTGATGCTGCAGGTGAAGCTCAAAGGGTTTTTGCCATTCATTCCAACACTTTTGTCCTAGCCATGTAAAGAATTGCAGGAGATTTCTTTGACACATGCAAGCCTCTTCTGTTGGTATTTGTCCATGTGATAACTTAATTGCCTCATTTCTCTTCTGGATTGCTTCTGAGAGTAGCACACTGCAGTGTTTGCTAAGTTATGACCTGTAAAGAATGGACTTCCCTGGTGAGCCTTTATTTCCTATGGCTAGTTCCTCTGTAGTGCTAAAAGGCAGCCAAAAGTATGCAACACACAGCCTTTTCTAGTGTGATTTTGGGATGCCCTTAACAGAACCTGGTTCACAGATGTCTGCTGAAATTCATGTATGGAGAGTGGGACTAGAAGGGGTCTTCAAAGATCATCTGCCTCAAGCCAGGATCAGCCAGGTTTCTAATTTCTTAAAAGCCTTCGGTGCTGGTTGTTCTACCTCTAGAAACAGTAAATTCAGTGTCCAGCTCTGTCTGTTGTAAGGACCTCTCCTGCAGGCAGATTCAATATCCCTTGAAGCTAGTTATCTGCAACTAGGTGTCTAGCCTAAGCTAAACAGATGAACTTTGTTCCTTTGCTTCTGTTCTAGAAAGCAATGCATTTCACCCCTCTTTAGATGCTCCAGATGGGATGAAGCCCTCTCTGAACATTTCTCTCTCTGCAGTGACTGTAGAAAAAGTCTGGCAGACTGCATTAGGCAAGAAAAAAATGAACGTGCACTGAGTGTCTCGTTTACATCAGGTCCCTTTTTGTCTTCATGGTTTGGGCACTCAACATCTGAGGCATCAGTATCACAGCTCTGTGATCCTCGATGTGTTCTTGAGTTTTCTTTTCTACATAGTTATGACTCATTTTCTCTGTGTTGTATGTGATGGTGTTTGGAAGAGGCATGGAACAGTGACAGGGAGACATGGGTCCATGATGATGTCGTGATGACATGGGTCCATGATTTTCCCTCTGGGATAAATAACCTCCTGTAATTGCACAGCTCCATTGGTTTTTAATCCAGTCTGTGTGCCCACTTTTTTTTTTTTTTCCTGGCCAAATATCAATATCTGCACGGTTCATGGAAAACCTTTACTCTTGAGCTATAGAGCACCATAAGGTTTGTAGTTCCACAGGGGCTGACTTGAGCCAACAAGCAGTGGGGCATCGTGTCAAATTCTGCAGAAAATAAGCTTTCACCTATAGGAATGCCATGTATATTTTCTAGCCATTCTGTAAAGAAAGTCATCTGAGTGCAAAGTGAGTCTGGCTTGATTTTCTGAACTGCCTCTCAAGAGGCAGGAAAAAATAGGATGGACAAATGATCTTCTTCTGTGCTTCTTTATTCTGAAAGGTACTGAGGACCAGCTAAGTAGCAATGCTATCCTGTTCAGCTGTTCTTTTTGTCAGTGAACTCCAACTACTCTCCAAATGTGGTAGAAGTTTACAGTTACATGTGGGACATCAATAGTGTATTTAGAAGTACTGTTTTTTAAAGTGATAACGTCCAAAGAGCTTCTTCATTAAGTGCTACATGAACTCAGCACAGGAGCCCTGTTGCTATAAGCAGCAAGAAGTTTTTGCCCCCAAGACAGCTGGGCAAGGAGAAGCCAAGCTGTCATGACTCACTTCATCTAAGATGACCCTGGTAGGGCAGCTCTGTGCCAAACGCTGGAGTCACTTAGTGCTCCTGGTCACAGCCCACACACCGAACTGCTCTTGTAGCAGGGGAAAGGGCATAAGAGGAGTGCAGAGAGCCCTGTCCTACTGTTTCTCTTTGCCAACCAGTTTCTAAAGCAAGGGTGCAGTTATTATTTTTGCCCTTGCATCAGTAAAGCAGAGAAGTTTCATCCTGAAATCTCTTAAAGTGTTATTTTTGCTCTGCCTTGCACATGACTTTAAGGCTTTGGATTTTTTCTTTTTCTTAACTTAACTGCCAACCAGCCACTCTCCAGCTGCAGTAATAACGTGTGGGATGGCAGTTGCCTCCAGTGGCTGTTTAAATTAAACACAGATCTACTGAATAGACACCAAGTGCCAAGAGATCCCTTTTGGGAGAAGGTGAGAGGAGGAACTGCTTTCCAGTTAACATTGCCAACGTGTTTCTGAAGCTAAGGACAACACCTTTCTGACTTCAGGACATTATTAATGTCTTTCTCTTACAGAACATGTGTTCTGAAAGCCTGTAGCCGTGTCACCTTCAAGCTGTCATTTCATGGGATATTGCAAGTGAGGTACAGCCAGCCCAGCTTGGGATTTGCATGGGAGACATCCAAGGCACTACAGGTAATTCAGCTGATGTTACATCCTCCCTGGAGGCCAGGCTGACTCCAGACCCAGCAAAGTGCCAGCCAGCACTCTGTGCAGGTTTGCAGGTGAAGCCAAGCAACCTCATGGGTGGTGCACAGCCATGGAAGACCCTGGGAAACATCTGCTTGGGGCTGCATTTCTAAATACAGCTAAGTTGTGCTAGTGACCCCCTTGGATATGAGCAATTTGTTATGAGCTTGAGCATGTTGGGTCCCTGGAGCTGCCTGCTTTTGGTGCTGTCTGTAGCTTGCACTCAGAGCATCCCCTTGTGCTTAGGAAGAGCTGTTTGGTGTGTCTGGTGGTAGATAGGGCTGCTGTGTGCTTGTCTGCATCCCATAAGCTAGTGTTTGGCCTGCACGTCACTGCTAAGCTTGCTCTTTTAGAGATCTCTTCCAGCCTTGGAACAGGCAGGGAGTGGATTTGCATTTCACAGCTAACATTGGCATCACCTTCCTTAAGTAGCCTGCATGTCCACTGTCTCCTAACTGAGGGTTACGGGCTCTGCTTATGAGTTATCCTTAGACTCTTCTAAAGTTTTGATCAGCCTTGGAGACTCAGCTTTAGTTCTAAAATGGGTGCAACTGGGCTGTTAGCCAGGCACTGGAGGCTGCTTCAACCCAAAGATTTATGGTGAGCTCGGGGAGGCTCAACAGGGGAGGTGTCTGGGGGAGAGATGTCCCTGGAGAGAGCAGCAGGCACATTGTGCAGCCCTTGCTGTTCTGGCCCACCATCTCCTTTCCTGGCCTGTGCTGAGAGGATGCCACAGAGCAGCAAACATCAATTGAATCTGGTCTCTCACACACCCATACTGCTCCCTCCATGCGTGCCTTAAACCTGTGCTGCTGGGCTGGCCCCACATTCAGCCCTCAGGATGCTGACTCCAGCAGTGTTTCCCAGCCCGGACCCAAGGGGTTAAGGTGCGATGTTAACTTCAAAGCTGGGCCCTATGGGGGTCTGAGCAGTGCAGGTCATGGATGTCCTTGCGGGCAGCTCCCTTCTCTCCATGCTGTGAAGAGCAGATGTGGCGTAAAAGCTTCCTCTCAGAGAGGGCATGATTAATCTTTGCTTCTTAGAGGATGACAAATATATTATATTCGCTGACATGCACACGCATTCTCTTTGCCTGACGGGTGACCCCTGTCTTAATGCCAAGCATATGAGGTCCAGCTCTGTAAATGAAGAGGAGAGCTTCGCAAGCTCATTAATGCTTTGAAGTCGCTCATTAGGAGCAGATTCCTCTGGAGCTGGCGAGCACAACACCCTTTGTGAGCATGGCTTCATTTGATACTAATGTGGGTTCTGCAGCTGGAGGCATCCGGGGATGCTGAGCTGTGATTCTGCATGCGTGGACCGGCACAGTGGGTTGCTGTGGCCGTAATGGGAAGGGCAGAGGGAAGCAGGGAAAGTTGCTGTCCCCTCTTGGCACCTAAAGGGGTGAATTTTTTCCTGGTAGGATTTCAGTGTGTGGATAGATTAACACAGTTCTCTGCTGAGCTGAAGATCTGCAGCGTCCTGCAGGGGGATGCCTGGGGTCTCTCTGCCTTGCTTCCCAGCAAGACGATACAGACTGCATCATCTCTGGAGGCCAGGTTGTCCCCTCCTGACTGAGGACCTCGGTGTTACCCTCTTTTGAGACCCGGAAATACCCCTTTTTCTGATCAGTGCCTCTCACCTCTGCACCAGCTGGCTGCAAGCCCTCCAAGCAGCTCAGGCACCCCAGAGCATGTCTGTGAGCAGTCCCTGGGGAAGCAAGGAGGAAATTGCTCAACTCCAAGCAGGACAGACCCAACAAGTACCATGCTGGCCCTCTCACCACCACAGAGACACCCCCCTTCTTGGCCTGGGGTGCATCCCCACAAGTTTTGGCTTACCAGAGCCAAAAAAAGATTTCCCACAAACTGTCAGACCAGCTTGGGGCTGTCCCCAAGAGGAAGTCTATGTCTTCCCAGCCCTTCCCATGGTGGAGGAGACTCCATTGTGTCTTCAGCAGATGGGATCCTTGGGTGAAAAGGTCTGGCCAGGTTTCTCTGTGTGGGCACTGGGACTGTGGCTGTGCAAGCCCAGTGCAGGGAGCCAGGATATCTGGGGATCCCCTGGGAGTGAACAAGACTGGGAATGGGTTGCAGTGTCCCATCAAAATGATGGCAGCCCTGTGCGAAGGTGCTGGCCTGGGAAGAGAGAGAGTGGCTGGAATCAGAGACAGAAAGCATCAGGCTCTTGTGGCTTAAGGGCTAAAGACTTAGTGCATGTAGCTGTTTTGAGGCTGTGGGTTTGAATCCCATGTGATTCAACAAACCGAGGTATTGTTGCTGTTGTTTTTGTTTGTTTGTTTGTTTTTCTTTTCCAGGCAGGGCAAAACAAAAACTGTACCTCACCCCAAAAGAAAGAGGACTCCCATGCCCCACTGTCTTTCCTGGCTAAACGCTCCGGTAGAGTCCCAAATGCAGACCAGAGGATGTGATGAGCAGGACCTGAGGTAGAAGGATGGTGCTTTATCCACTTGGCTTGTCTGGCCGAGCACTGGTAGGCTGGCAGAGCTGCTTCTGTCTCCCCGGACACCCAGCGGGGTCAGGCTGATACCCTCCAGAGATGTCCCTCTGGCCTGGCGGTGCTATCACTGATGTCTGTGCTCCTTGCACGAGGGCCTGGCATGGCACGTGGGTGCTGTGCCATTCTCCATGGCCCATGAGACCTGGTACTTCCCAATGAGATGTTTGGTCGGTGTGGGTCAGCTGGGCTGAGCAGAGACTTGCTCCTTGGTGATAGGGGACCAGGACATGGGAGCAAAACTGTGAAGTTTTGGAAAACACGTGGGGTAGGAAAGCATTTCTTGTGGGATACAAGGAAAGGGAGTGAGGCGGCTTTCTCACTGTGCCTTGCCAGAAGCCAGCTCAGTCGGGACCTTAAAGAAAGCAGTGAGGAGGGGAAGATATTGCTGGGCTCGGGAAGTGCCTCAGGCTGGAACGTTGATGGATTGGCAAGGTGTGTGTCCTCGAGGGGGGGACCTGGCAGGCCAGGGGGCAGCAGGCAGCCCACCAGGATGGCCGAGTGGTGAAGGCGTTGGACTTAAGATCCAATGGGCGCATGCCCGCGTGGGTTCGAACCCCACTTCTGGTAGGAATCTCCTTTTTCCATCGGTCCACATCCCCCATCCTGGCTTTTAGAGCATCTGTTCAGAGCAGGGATGGGAGCCCTCAGCTCTGTGCTGTGCCTGGGATGGGAGCCCTCAGCCCTGTGCTGTGCCTGGGGAGCAAAGACCATCCAATGCCCCAGTACGAGTGCTTTGGTGGGACTGAGCCACCTTATCATCCAGGCTGAACGTGGAGAGAGACGTGAGCCGGTCCCGCTGGCACATGGCTTATGGCTCTTGTCCTTCATGCAGGGAGTGCTGACATCGTCGTGGGCTTGAATCCCACATGCTCCCAAAATAGAGACTTCTTTTCCCAAGGCAGAATTTGAAAAACCTGACTATCCTGAGGGAGATAAAAAAAGATGTTGAGCTCTAAACAGCTCAGGCAAGTCACAAGTGGAAATGGGTGCAAACAAGTGGGTTCAGGGTCCACAGAGACTGCTTCATGCTGGCTTCTCTTGCCAGCCCTGCTCTGTGACCCCAGACCCATTGCTTGGCTCATCCAAAGCACCATTTGGCACTCTCCAGAGGGATCTGGCTGTTCCGCAAGCCCCTGGAGCAGGCCCAGAGGGCTCACAGCATGGCAAGAGGGGGTTCCTGACACTTGCAGGTTAAGCTGGGGAAATGCATGAGAAACTGAGAGCTGATCCTTTGCTAGCATGTCTTGGGTTGGCACTTACAAACACTCACGAGATTTTTAACTCCCTTCCTCTTGTGCATGGATGGGCACCAGATATTTCCCTCTATAAAGGTTTAGCCCACCGGACCCGTGGAGATGCTGTCAGGCTTTCATTTGGCTGCTTTGCTCCAGCCTGAGGCCAATCGGAAATGTCCTACTGCTGGGACATGATTTGAAGTGATGGTGTTAATTTGGTTAATTAGGATTCCTGGGTAGAGTGTGCGTCTTGCAAATCGGCTTACCATTGTAGTATCGCTGCAAAGAGTTATTTGCTGGTGCATGGGGTTATGTATGAATTTATGATTATGATGTAGGACCATTAATTTCATGTTTGTGGCAGATGATACAGCTCAATTAAAAGTTGCACGTTAGGATCCTTGGCTCTCTCTGATATATGGGAATCAGACAGTGGCCTACAAAAACGATTACAGGGCCTGTAACAGTGGCCATATAACAAATGGGGCAGGACCCAGAGGAGAGGACAGGGGAGGAATCACTATGCTCTTCTCCCATTTGATTAGTTCTGGGAGTGAAATTTCATGTGTATCCACTACAGCCAGCTTGTTGCAACTAACCTCAGTTGTTAAGTGATGCAAAGAATGACAAATACATCTCTGAGAGCATCCCAGGGGGTCTAAGCAGCACTGCGGGTCAAGTCTTTTACCTCTCATGGCTTGGAGTCAGACTTCTGTCTAGTCCATGTGTCAAAGGCATTTGCTGGCCTCTGCTGAGTTCAAAGCTGAAATCACCTCATTTGAGCTTCTCTGTTGATCCATATTCTCACAAAGCTTTTGTTTTTTCCACCCCAGGGATGTAGGCTCTGGTCTGCTCCCGATCCATTGAGGATGTTTATCCACTTTGCAAAACTATTGGGTAGACAGAGCATGGTCTGTGGGCCCCTGGAGCTGAATTAACATCCTTTGTGTGGCACAGCCTGCCAGGGTTGAGAGGGCTTGTAGGGCCAAGTGTTAATTTGGGTCAGGGATAAGCTGAAATGGCAGAGGCCTGTAAGAAGGTGGAGCTGGAGATCTGGGGCTGGAATAACAACGAGGCCAGTGGCCAGGGCACACTAGGGCTGTGGTAGACTGCTAACTGAACTGCCTTCCACCAGGCCACAGCTCCCCTCCTTCTCATCTTTCTCATACAAGCCCCATATCCTCCAAGTGTTTGACAGAGCTAAAAAGAGCAGCTTGTCCAATAGCCAATGTATCATATTTATTAAGATGGTTACTGCAGGTTAAATATCAATAGTTTATTAAAATATATTTATTATAGATTAACTATGCAGTATGCACATCTGTTATGTTGTGGTTAAAAGTAAACCTCAGTAAAAGGTTTTTAATAATGAATTTGTATTGAAGTAGTGTATAATAAGAATCTTTAGCAATCCCACTCTCTATTTCACATGACAGTTTTATGTTCAATAAATACCTAGAGATTATTAAAAACATATTTATCAAAGATTAACAGTCATAAAATAGATACAAATCTAAGCTGCTAAGCTCACTAAGCATGCTTATAATAATCAATTCTTATATTAAAACACAATAACAGCCTTGTTTAAATGAAATGGGTTTTTGGGATCTTTGTAAGAACCATCTTTTGCTGTGTGCTCCTGCTTGATCGGATCATGGGACTTTTGTATTTAGAATAAATCAAGTAAGTAAAAGCAAACCAGTCCGGGCTGTTTCAGGAACAGGGAACCACAGATTTAAAGGATCTAGGTCAACACAAGTCCACAGGCATCAGAGCTGCTAGTCTGGCTTGCCCCAGCTCTGTATCCCAGAGAAATCCCCATATCCAGTCCAAACTACAGCTCATGCCACCTCCTCCAGCCACACCACTTCCAGGATTGGGAGTTCGAAGCAACAACTCTCAACTTCTTTAACATCACAGATGCACCCACGCTGTTTTGGATACAGAAACCTACCGCCTGTCTTGTATCCCATTATTATCTAGCTCTTGGAGGCAGACTGCTAAAATGAGCTAACTGTTTAGGAGGTAAACAAAATGTTACTGTTTTACTATTGTAATGCTACTGTTATTGTTGCTGGCTGGTGGGTAACGAGAGCTTCAGCCTGTGCCTGCAGCTGCTGGAATCAGTGCCCCAGGTATTCACTTTTTTTGGTGAAATATGTCGTGGGATGTCTAGGTGCCACGTGGAGCATCAGTAGCCTTTGAATCGCAGGACTCCTGTGCCCTCCTCGTGGCAGGCTGGGGATATTGGAAACCTCAGGTAATGCCCCAGCTCTTCTGGATTCAGTGGCCCGTCCCAGCATTTGGTGATGTTTTTATCTTGTGTTTGAGCTCACGTTTTTACATCAGCGAAGCTCTGTATCAAATCTAGGTAAAGATACAAACCAGAGGCACCCAGATTCAAGGGAGTTCACACACTGTGTGCCTGAAACATGGACTGGGCTGTAATACAAGGGGGCTATGGGGGTTAACTCCAGTACCTATAATGTACTGGGGGGGTATTTGCCTCCTGTGATGGTGGGATCTCAGAAACAACCTGAAAGGGGCAGACATTCCCCACACTGCTACTCAGCAGTAGCTCAAATATATGGTGTTTTTCCATCTCCCAATTGCCTGTTGACTCCCTTCCTTTTCTTTATGAGTTTGCATGCTAGACTTGGGCACTGCCTTAAGAGGTGCTACTTTTGCATTTTAGATGCTATTGAGCAGCTCTGTAGGATCAGATGTGTGCATGGGCTGCCAAGGAAGCCCTTCAGAGGCAGGGCAGGGCATGATGAAGGCAGCTGAGCAACCTCAGGGAGATGGAAGGACACATTGGAGAGATGGTGATTGAAAAGAAGTGGGAAATTTCTGGCCTGTATCAGCCACCCATTCCCATATACCTCCCGTCCTGGTGTGTGGATATATACACATTCTGGTATATGAATCCTCTCTGTTACCATTAGACGGTGCAAGTGTCTGGCTTTGAGGGAGGTCTTTGACTCAAGGGATGGTCCAGACAACCAAGGGAGATCTTTCTGTGCTTAGCTGGGTGAGGACAGTGCTTTAGCAGTTTGCAGTGCTGGCTCTATTGGGTGCTGTGCTGGTCTGTCGTATTTTAGCAAGGTCTATCTGCATGATACTTGTCATCAGGAGCCCCTGACTTCAGTTTTTGTCCCACCTGGGGAAACATGACCTGAATAGCTTAGAGGCTTTGTGTGCCTCTAATGCAATCACACACTCCTCTGTGGGCATCCCAGAATTATATCTGTTTATACCCTGAGTGAGGTTGTCTCCTACATGTGTTCCTCAGCCCACCCGCTCTGAGGAGGATGCTCAGTTGGCAGGGGGGAGTTCTCCATCTTAGCAGAGGGCTGCAATTACAGAGGTGACCAGAGAGAAAAGACAAGCGGGCACGCGCCGCTGCCTTTAATAGAAGGCAATGATTCTTCTGGGCTCCGGAGTAATACGGGAGATCTGGTTTTAATAAATTAACAGCCTACAAGTAACAATCTCAAGCAATTAAACTCTGGAATGAAGGCGAGCACCATGAAATGTATTCTGGAGCTGACAGGGGGTGGCAAAGACAATCCATGAACAGCGGAGAAGGCAGAAATAAAATAAAAATGCCCCAGAGAGAGTGTGAGAGCTCTGCTTCCCTTCTCGTTTTCGTTGTGTATGCACGTGAACATCTCAGCTTGCTCTCCATCACCTCTCCTTCCTTCACTGGGCCCTGGGGACCAGATTTGGAGCCTCCCTGAGGTCATCTAAGTCTCCACCATCGCCATCATCCTTGTACTTGCTCTTGCCTGTGTAGGTAAGGAAATCCTCCCAGTGAGAAGGGGATGGCTGGTGGGAGATATGGGAAGTAGCTGGGAGCTTGAGGATGGGTGAAAGCTGAGGAGGGGAACAAATAAATAAAAAATAAAATAGCTAAGCCTCCCTGTCCTACATTAATAGCCTGTATGGAATCCTCTTTGCCATAGAATTCAATTTATTTCCATTTAAAGGCTGTTCTTCTCAATCAATGCAGCTAATAAATAGCTGCTGATGGCCATGACCCCCAGGCTGCAGGAAGAATTTATCTTCTGAGCCAATTAAAGGAATTGAACAATTCCTTTTAATAACACTATGGGATTTTAATACAAAAAAGAAAAAAAAAAAAGGAGAGAGAAATACTCCTCCCGAGTCTTGCAGAGAAGGGTCAGGTGGGCTCTGGCAGGGTTGGGATTAGATGCTTTAACTTGCCTTGTGAAGCTCGTAGGGGAAATGCAGCATTCCCTCTGAAAGCACAGGAATGCTTTTCTTTTCTTATGTCTTAAAGAGATAAACCAAACCAAAAAAAGTAATTGCAAATTATGTTCCTTTGTTTCCAGGATTTGTTCCTTTGTTTGGGGGGATTAGTGAGCCCTTGTGTTGTGGTGGACAGGTGAATAGGTCAGGCCAGCTGTGACGACTCTTGCACTGCTGGGATGGGCAGGGTGCCTTTCTGGAAATGAGGATTAATCTGTGTGTCCTGTGGGTGTGAGGGCAGAGGGACCCAGGGCAGCAGAGCTTTTGGCTTCGGGCGGTTCCTCACTCACAGGGGCAAGGCAGGGCTGGGCTCTCCATGGCTTTCTTTCTGTGATTCCCATGACTTCTTTTTAGTGGCAAAAATCCACATCGTCCCACTCGAGCCCTTGTGGAGGGATGGGAAGAATCCTATGAGCTTTGTGGGTTCCTAAAGCTGGTACTGGAGCCAGGGTTGGGCTGAGACAGTGATTGTGCCTTGGAAGATAGACATGTGCAAAGGAGGTGGCGAGGAAAGCTGAACAGATAACTATTGAGTTTTTACAAAGCTACATAACCCCAAATGGCAATGGGTCTTCTCCACTCCATCACTCTCCTGTCAATGAAATCTCATGACTCCTGTTGGCATTGGATGAGAGCATCTGTCAAACACACAAGTCTCCTTCAAACACTTCTGTACTGTAGGGAAGTCTCTTATCTCCATTTTACAGATGGCAAGCAGAGGCACAGAGAGGTTAATTGACTTGCCCAAAGTCAACACAGGAGGTCTAGAAGTGATGCCACATCCCTCGAATCCCTGGCTTCTGGCTTAATCGTAAGACCATCCATCTTCATCCTCTTCCCTCTCAGGATTTCCCAGCAGCTGTGATAACTCAAATACTTGTGCTGGCAAGCTGCAGTTGGAGACAGTGATGGGAGCTGGGCATTTCCAGTGATGGCTTCTCAACTCCATTTCCCAAGAGGACATCAATTTTGACCTTGAAAGGTATTCTTCTTTTTTTATTATTATTAATATTTTTTAAATTATTTTTTAAACTCTTCTCTAGTCTTCTTTAGTAGCAGTGAGGTAAATGTGCTTGAGCATGAGGAAGAGCATTCGCTCTTTGTTTGGGGAGGCATTTCAAAGTTGGTGAGGCAAAAGGACTTTTCAACATTGCTTAGATATAGAAAAGACATCTTTTGTGTGTGTGTTTTAATGAACCACTCCTGCCAAACTGATAAGCAACTTGAACCCACAGGTAGAAAGCAAGTGGTGACCTTTATTTTTAAGTGGTCACCTGGTAACAGATCCACACAGGGCATTCGAGATTGTCCTTGCCAGCCATTCTCCTGCCTGTGCAAGCAAGTCTGTGCATGCAGGGCCACTGAGGGATGTGGCAAGGCGCGAACATTTCCATCACAATGTCTCTTGTTTTCAAAGTGTGAATGGAAGAAGCTGAGAGTCCTGGGTGAGCCGTTGATGAACGTGTAGCACGCATTGCTTACCCTCCGAGACTGGGAAGGAAATCACAACTAGGTCCGCCTCTTTCAATTTGCAGGCTTTCTGCAACATCTCTGTTCTTTCTTCTTGCTCTCTCATTTTCATTTTTTATTAATTACCTGGTGACAATTTTCCCATAGGACTGTATTTCCCATTAATTATTAGGAGAGCTACAGAGGGAAAGTTGAACTGCTGGAGAGCTCCCTTTGAGAACATCAGGTGAGAGAGTTTTCTACTGCCTATGTGAGTATCTTTTTGACATTCACCTTGCACAGGAGTCTTAATGACCTGTCTGGGGTGCAGAATAACTTCTGTGTTGTAGCAGAGCAAGTTGAGTAAGGCAACTCTTAAGTGCTGGTTTGTTGGTTCTGGAGACTAATACACTGCTTGGACAGAATTGATCAGTGTGCTTTGTGCATGATTTATTATCATGTACCACATGGAGAATTCACAGATAGATACCAGTGTCAGCATAGGACCATGCTGCACTTGCATCACCGTTTTCTATTGCTGAAGATGTAGATATGGCAAGAGAAGGAATAATGCTGGCCTGAAATCTCAGGTCCAGATGGTGACTGTCTCCAGCACAGATGAATAATGAAGGTGGAGGAAGAGTGTCTGGTCCTCCTCTCCTTCTGAAGCCATGGCTTTTATAGTTGTATCTTCTACAGTCTCTGTAGTTTACTGAGATTCATGGGAATTTCTTGAAAGAAATTCAGGTGTTAATGCTGAAAGACTCCTTGGTCTAGAACTTCTGTTCCAACACTGTTGGTGTTCAATTTCTATTTGGAAAAATTGAAGTTGTTGTTTTGATGATACTGATCTATGGACCTACTTCTGCAGGTTACTGTAAGTTACTGAACACCATTATCTAGGATATCAGGTATTCAAATACATCCGTGTAATTAGCAGGGTGTCCTCCATCCATGAACTGGTATTTGGAACAAGCCAAGAAGAGACAGGATTTCCTCCAGAAAATCCTGGCCGGGCTTGCTGGGTCCTACAGCCCCAAAGCTGTGCAGGGACTGAAAGCAGAGCTCCATGTCATCCATACCTTTCAGATGCTGAAGGAACACAGTATAAATATGGTAGGTTTCTGGCTCTTAAGTTAAGGACCTTAAGTTGCATTAAGGGGTGGTACTTGCCTTCCCATGCTAAGCCCTGTCCTCCAGACCACACTTGACTTTGTGCACATGACAGCACTGCTCAAACCTGTTACAAGCGCATCCATAATTATTCCTCCTGAAGGGCTCTGTTCAGGTGTTGCACGGCGGTAGCACTTTATTACACGTCAACTCCCATGCTGTTTTACAATATGGTTTCCATGGTTACCCACCACCCCCTGTAACCCATGGAACCCGTAAAGAGACAGGATTGCATTTCACGGTGGCAAGAGCTGTCATGTACAGAGGTGGGCTTAATACCTGATGAAGAGTGAAGCCCTAACCCATGGTCAGGCCCCGGTTGCGAGGTCACTGCCCTGGGAGCTGCTCTTTGTGTTGGGAAGCGCTGGGGGTTGGAGGTAGGCGAAGGCGGAAGATCTTGTCAAGCCTTCGGTAATTGTCATGCTGCTCCCAACAGCCCAACTTCTCACCTTCGTGCCAACAGCAGGCTCTTCTCTGCCAGCTGTTGGGGTTCATTGCAAGGGTGGTACTGGGAGAAGGGACTTGGAACTACTTGGCTCCTAGTGAAAGCCAAAGGTTTTCTGGAATGAAGCTACAAACATGGTGTATCATTGGATTTGGCCACAAACAGCTTTTTTCTTTCCAGAATACTAGGTTGAATGCATTTCTGTTTCATGTTCTGGGGTGGCTTGTTTTAATGGTACCAAAGGGAGAGAAAAAGGATGTTCTGACAGATTTTTAAGGAAGAACCAAGGATTTGGTTTGGATAACATGAGCACTATGGAGAATGATTTTTTATGGGAATAATTATTTAACAGAACACTTCATACTGCTTAGCTGTCTGTCTAGTTGGACCAGATCATGCCCACAAATCAGTTACTGTCATTTGATATTTGCTTGCTGTTGACCTGCCAAATATGTGTGTGTGCAAGAGTATTATACAAAATAGTTAAGAGAGCCCACAAAAAGAAGAGATTTGGAAAGCCTCAAGGTGAAGCAGATTAAAACCTTATTTCCCAAGGGGAAAATTGGTGTTTATTGTAAAAACAATTAAAAAAATCACACTTCCTCCACCAAAAATAAGTCATCCTAAACCATAAGAGTTTTGTTTTCAGGGAACACCCTTTCCCTGCAACTGTATCAGAAATTAACAATTTTGACAAGTTATTTTCCACCAGTTCCAGGTAAGGTACATGAAGGATCCTTGAGGTGCCAGTAGATGACAAATTGGAGATCAGTCTGAAATAGTATATTACTACAAATAACATCATCTGCCTCTGTGGAGGCAAATTATTCTGTGGGAAGGAACAGCCCTTCCCTACGTGGTTCGAATTTGTCCTCAAAACAAACCATACGCTCGGTCCCTGCCACCACAACGTGACCAGATAATGAGACCTGGGAGGAAGCTAAAAGAAGAGCAACGAGACCACCCTTTCTGCCTTCTGATCACTAAATGATCAGATGTTTGGAAAAACTGATTTATGTGGGAAGCCTCAAACCGCTAAACGAGGCTGTGAGATGACAACGCGTACTTCTGTGTGTGGAAAAAAGCCTAAAAATATCTGAAGGGTGTAAACATGAAGGAGAGAGTTGCAGTATCAAAGGGACAGTGCACAGTACAGGGTTCAGAGCTGGCAGCTTTCGTTGCTGTTCATAGCAGCAGATAGGAGATAACTGAGAGGCAGAGCAGCGTTATCATGACTATATTTCACTTAAACTTGTTCCTCTGTGGCTTGAGTTGTCATGTCTTATTCCCTCCAGAGACTGGCATCAGGAGCTGTCCCACTGAAATACTGCCTGGAAACACAACAAAGCAACAAAATATTTTTCTCTCTGCTTAATTGTGGTGACCTCCAACACCATGGAATAAACTCGAGCCCACTGAAAGCAAGGAGGCTCTTCCCACGGGGCTGTAAAACCTGCTCTCACCTGCCAAGTGTCATTTGTCCTTGCAGTCTCTCCCTTCCTTCTCAAGTAATAAGACACCATATGGATCATCATTACCAGACCCCAAGAAATTGTTATATATTTCCTATAGCTCTCTCTAGATATATGGTTGGATTCTCAGCTGATGGGAAGCAACGCTGATTCATAGCAGCTGAAGACAGAGCCTCTTGTGTTTTGTCTTGTCTTCTCATCTCATTGAACTTCCCAAGGATCTAAATGAATGTAAGGGAAATATGACCTTGCCTCAGTGAATTGTTTTGGGGGCTAATGTGCTGAGAGATTTATGGGCAAAGAGTTTTTTTTTTTCCTTTCTTTAATAAAAAAGTGCTTTCATTCAGCAGCTTTGATGGAAAGCCTGTGAGGACCCATGATAAGTATGTAACCGGAACAGACTCATATTAGATATCACTGTTACAAATCTATTAGTCCCACACATTAGAGCATGTGCTGGACCTGATGAGCTACACTAGTGGGAACATGAGTCATTTTCTGAAATAGATGTAGCTTGCAAATCTTTTAGACTGTTATCCAATTCCTTTTCTTTCAGTTTAATTAGGATATAAAACATGGCTTTAAGAGCTCGCAAGAGTGGAAGCAACTCCATGCAAAGGATAAGGGAGCCAGCTGTGAGCATTTCCCAGCTGTTCTGCTGTTGATCCTGCCGGCTTTCACCCTCCAGGTGGTTTTGCTGTTCCCTTAGGGACTGATGGAGGCAAGGTCTCTCGAAACATTACAGGAGGACAGAGCTACTCTTGCTCATGTGAGGGTGATATGCACAAAGCAGGTTGGCCTTGGACTTCCTCCACATCCTCGCCCAGCCGCTGCCAACACCTTGTGCTGGGAAATGCTGGGCTCTCCTCACCGCCGGCATTACCACTTATGCTGGTGGGGCACCCAGCACCCATAGGGCTTGGCCAGCGCCCGGCCCTGCAGAGGGGTCTGCCAAGAGCTCCTGAGCAGGGTAATGCAGTGACAGCAGAGAGCAGCAACGAGACAAATCAGTGGTGTTTCTTTCCCAACATATGCAAAGCACCTATAATGAGCAGAGACAAGCCCCTGAGATCTGTGATGCTGCTGATGAATTAATATAAAATCAAACCATACACTTTAAAGACAAGAGCATCCAGCCCTTCTCATAACCAATGCAGGACATGTTTCATCCAGAGCAGATCTGCTATCATTGGAGCTCTTTCTGTTCTTGAATTCATCCGTTCTGTACATTTGAGGACTGGCACGATTAACATTTGGCTTTGCAGAATTCAGAACCTAATTCCTATGAGTTTTTATGTCTCCCTTTTTCTTGTTTTGATTCCGGTTTGTCCATTTGGTAGTTTGTTTGGCAACATATTTCCTGTTTGAAATAAAAATAGCAGAGATGGGCATTTACTTTCTTCCTGGACAGATTCCTTTGGATAATGATTTATTTCTTTTTTTAAAGAAGGACACCTGGTTTCCTCATAACCGAGTGTTGGCAGGCAGAAGGGGGTGGGGGTGGGGGGAAGGAGAAATGCATCTGTTTAGAACAAATGCAACACCGTAGGAAAGCTTTATAATGTGATCCAAGATTGGCCCGATTGCCTGATGCTTTAAACATATGGTATGCTCCTATATATATTATGCATGGAAACTAGCTGCATGCACATAGCAGCCGTTCTGCAATGTTTTACATACAGACTGCCAAACCCTTAACTTCTCCGTTCTTATTCAAACACAGCTCTCAGTGAAGACAATGAGCATTTATCTAAGGCTCACTGAATTTGGCGTGCTCCATCCCTTCTCCCTTAATTTAATCTCAGCAGGACAAGGATTTCATCCTTATGCACCGGGTGCCGACCTTTCCGCTCCTGAGGGTGTGTGCAGCTGGAAGCTGCGGTGGTGTGGCAATGGAGGAAGTGCTGCCGGGCAGGAAAATAAACCTCATCAGCAGCATCGTGGGTAGGCTCTGATGTAATGCTCATATACCTTTTTGTTAGCTCTGGCTCCTGCTAGTATGTACCCAGCATAGTCTAGGATACCTAAGAGAGCTTTCCAAATCCACCCAGGCAGGATGGGCACTAAGCTTTACTAGGTATGTGCTAAGAGCTGAGGAGAAACTAGCAAGCCCTGACAGAGGCCTTTCTACCTAGCCTGTATCTGGTTGAGCTTTCTTTTGTGAGGAGGAAAGCTGCTTCTGGGGGAAACTTTAAATCACCTTTGCATTGCTGGGCTGGCAACAATTTGGGCCAGGGAGTGCCATTGTTGTTATTGTATGTATTTCTTGGCTACCATCAGCACTGTGCTTGGGTTTCATAAGGAGATGCATTTTCTGGGGGTGAAGCATCTCCGTTTTTAACAGAAGTCACTTGAAGGGTTGAGAAGGGCAGAGAACCAGGTGTTAGTCTTACCAGGCAGCCCAGTGTCATTGGGTGTTTTGTTGCTATGTTGGGGTGTTTGCCCTTTGCTGGGGGTCACAGACCAGAGGATCTAGCTGGCAGGTGGTCTTTTTGCTACACTAATGCCTCTTTAAGTGGCGACAATTCCAAAATGCAGAGTAGGCTTTTCTAGATCAAGAAAAGAGAAGATGCTTCAAACTGTTCAGTCCAACACCACCTACAGTTAAACCAGGGCCTCCCATTGCCCAGCAAGATGTTATCTGCCTGTCAAGATGGTCTCTGAAGGCCTGAGGCAACCAGAAATGACATGGAGAGTTTTGCAAGAGTTCTTTCACCATTAGCTCTGCAACAGAAAATTTTCAGCAGTATGTCGTCTTTGACAGGTGTAATTATGCCTAATGCGGCGTCAAAACTTTGCAGTTTTGCGGAACTTACTGTCAGTCTGATCCCTGTCCACCCACGTCTCCACCGGAGAGGGTCTGAAACTGGTCAACGCTTCTTTTGAGTCGTCATTAGTTGGAAGCCAGCATGAATTCTAGGAATTTGATTACAGAGAATACCATCTCTCTTTTGCCATTTTTAACACTGAACAAGGAAAGCTGTTTTTGCTCTCTTTGAATTTAATTTTCTCCTCCACACAAAATATTACTGAAATCTCCTAGGCTCTGTCAGGTACTGGGGGAATTCCTGTCCTCTTCTTCCCGTACATACACTCTGTGGCCCTGCAGCACTGCCGCCAAAATCCTACACAATTAGACCCCAAAGGGTGATCCAAATTCAGATTTAATCTTGGGCAAAGAGAAGCCTTTAGATCAAACATCACCACTACTGTGCAAAGCAAAGGCTCTGAATGCACTGCCATGCAACGATCATTAGAGGAGCAGAGGATCTAAAGTTTAACACTCACCCAGATGAGTGATGGATAAACATGGTTTTCCTTAAAAAAGCACTTTCTCATGCTCTTTAATCCATCCAGAATTTAACAACTGGGTGCTGACTGAGACACAGCTTGATTGGGAAGAGATGAAGGGATGGAGAGGAAGCTTAACACACAGCCAGCTCAAAGTGAATGCGTTTAATGCTGCCTATCTCAGAAGCTTTGAAGAAAAAGCCCTTGTGTCCTCGGTGGTTCTCTGTGGCAACTTTTTGGCATTAAAGTTCGTGTAAGAGAATTATGGGCTCCCATTATCACGTATGGAGATGGGATTCATTGTGCTGATTCCCACACTGTGGAGATTTAACATTTGCCATGCTTCTTTCTACAGATATGCTGTGATGTGTCCTTTTCAAGCTGCAGCCGACTACATTGAAATCTTGACTGACACTGCTTATCTGATAGGGGCCGCTTTTCTGCTGGCTGCTCTTTAGAGTGATAAATGTCAGGAGTTTGGGAGTTTGCTTGTATCTAGGCGCTCCATCTGAGACTTTGGGCAGGTAATTATCCTGAGACCATGGGACTTTGTCATGAAATCCACTGCAGCGCTCGTACAGGGAACGAGTCAGCCAAGGGTCACGGATTTGCTGTATCCAGGAATTGGGAAGCATCCACAAAGATAAGGAGTGAAGGATAAATTCTGAACAAATATTTTCCCCCACCAAAAATGAAAGCAAGCCTTTTCTGACATTGTGAAGTTGTCTGTGTTGATCACCTGGGAAGGGCATGAGTTGGGATTGACCCAGTAGCCTCCAGATTTGAGGCTTCAGTCAACCAAGCAAAGCAACTAACCCTTGCAGGCTGGTGTCACAGCTGGAGCAAAGTGATAAACCTCTTATGTGAGGAAACTGGTAAAGAAAACAGAGATCTAGGGCAGTCAGTGGGTTCTCAACAGAAAAGTTTCTCCTCTATAAATCCCTAACATACTTTTCGTGCTGGTGAAAGCTGCAAGGAGGAAACACCTAAAGTGGAGGTTTCTTTCATCCCTTCCTTCCACTGTGTCTCACCTTTGCTCTTCCAGGTTCACCCAGTTCTTCGCTTCTAGAATTTATCACCTGAAAGTTCAAAACAGGGTTCACTGGAATCCATGAAATTTTGACTACAACCTTTCTCATTATTGATGAGCTCTGAGAAATTAGTCTTGGCAATGTGGGGAGGCAGGGATCATTGTAGTCATCTTTTGGTTGGCCCAGTACAGGGCTGTTCCCACCAGTGTGTCCTGTCCACCAGTGCAGCTGAAATAACTGAAGTCTCCAGCTCTAATTAGTGTCAGTCTTCTTTTCTGGAAAAGCAGCCCAACCTGATCTCAGTGAGTTCCTTGTCTCCTCATACACCACAGGAGGAGGTAAGGAAGGTTCTTGCATCCCAGCCAGGCGTGATGACCGATGAGGTGGCCACAAGAGGCTGCCTGGCTCCTGCTGATGCTGGCAGCAAAGCCTGGGGCAGGTGGGTTGGGGTGGCTGTGGGGCAGCACTGAGAGGATGGAGAGGCTCTGGCAGCTTGTCCCACCACCCTGGAGCCTGCTGCAGTGTGCCACTTGGAGGCACAGGGTGAGGAAGACTCTCTCCGTGTTCAAACACCTGAGTCAGTTCATTTAGGAGCTTGAGGGTAACAGTTGCTTCATCTGTTGGTTTTTTTTTTTTTTTGGTTGTTGTTTGTGCCTTTGTTTGCTTCCTCCTCCTTTCCCCTTAACATACCCTTTGAGCTGTTCTTTAATTGAAGTAAACGGAGCAGCTGCTATGGTGTGTGTTGTTTTTCCCATTTTCCCCTGTGAGTCACACATTTCCTTCCTTAATGTCTCTATCTTCCGTCGGTCTGTACTAATGAAGCCCCACATCTCAGCTGCTGAATGCTCAAGCTTGTCTGCCTGGAATTTTCTAACTCATTTCAATTCATTTCCCACTTTCCCCTCTCCCTTCTGCTGCCTTTCTCCCATTCCCATCCCATCCCTCTTCATCTCCTCTCCCTGTCTTTACCTATTCCCGACCCCTCCCTCTGTGTGTGACTCCCCAGCCAGGGCTCCCTGTTCCCTGCCACCAGGCACAGGGACAGGGGCTGTGCAGGTGAGCACAGCCTCTGCTCGGCCCTTGCCATGTCTGCCTGCACGCAGCACCCTCCCTGCCTGCTGCCCTCTGCATGGCCCCTTTCACTCGGCTTCTTTTCTCCAGCACCGTTTTTCAGAGCAATCCACAAAGTACTTTGAAATCCATGTTTAAGTTGTCTCCTCCTGACCCCATCTACTCATGGCCTCTGGCAGCAGCTTGTAATGCCCCGTGCTTCAGATGAAAGTGGGTTTGTCCTCTGCCCCTGCCCCTGTACATCAGAGATGCCTGCATTCTGCACAGGCTCAACCTGAGGCTGAAACCAGAGGTGCACAGGCCAATGTCCATGGGAGGGCAAATTCACTGCTGGGAGCAGTGCATCACTGCATACAAATGATGCATCTGCTGGGAAGGTGCAGCAAGGAGCCGGCAGCACTGCCACAGGTGCTAGGTCTGGGTGCTAGGGCAAGGAACAGCTCCTACAGCTCTGTGCTGCAGGGGGGCTGGAGAAGCCCCTCCTGGGAGCTAGGAAACACTGGGAAAGGGCATTGTCCCTTTTGTCCCTCTTTGCTCCATGGGGAAAGGAAATAAATCTGCACAGTCCCATGCCTGAGACCTGTTGGACAAAGCTATCCCTTGGCTGTATGCCTTGCATAGGTTTCAACCCAAAGCACACGGTCAAGAGCAAGCAATGGGGATAGCAAATGGCAACATCTCCACTCTGCTTTGCTTTGCTTATTAAGGTCATTCTTTCCACAGCTTAAGTTGCTCCCAGACAGGAATACAAATGTGGGGCATGGGAATTGATGTGCTGCCGTGACCTGCATGCCATGGAGGGCTGAGGCACAGGGAAGTGAAGATGTGAACCAAGAGGCTCTGCCCTGAATAAAGTCAGGTACGTTCCAGAGCACCATTATTTGGTGCTTGCCTCCACTGAAAAGAACCCATTTGCTGATGTCTGCTGATCAGGGGTGTCAGTGCTAGTCCTGTTCTTTTTCTTCATTTTCACTAGTTTTTGTGGGTGTTGGTGGGCGCTTCCGACCCCCATCTCAACTCTAAGCCCTGCTGATCTCTGTTGCATTTATATCCTAACTCTTGAAGAAGACAGAGAATGTCATTTCTTCTCCTAAAAAGGATACAATATGAAAGTTGGGGTCAGAGCATATCACCTGTAACATGTCAGCAGCCCCTTCTGTAGAAGAGCCTGGGACCAATCAGCACTATACTCTCAGTAGTGTCCCTCAGCAATGTCAAGGAAGCCAAAGAGACTGTCAGGAGTCTCTGCTATTGGTAGAAGTCCTCAATAAAACTCTGCTGTCACAGCTGGATCAGATCCCTTCCCAGCTTTCCCTTTCTCTCTTCCACCTTGTACAGCTGTCTTTTCCATTTAGGAATAAGTAGAACTGAGTCCTTGAGATTCAGCTGCAGGAATCTGATCCCAGACCTTGAGTTTTGCGGGTTAATTCCATCCTTACCATTGAACATCTGATTCTCCCCAAAAGCAAATCAGGGTTAAGATCATTTTGGAACCATAATAGAACAAAGAAATGCAAATCTTTGTAAGGAAGGAAAAACACCTTGATAGAGATCAGACACTGGCTTACATGCCCCTGGGAGAACTGGGAGAAGAAGTCAGAGTTATGAGCACTGGATGGCTGGAGGAGCTTTGCTCTTGCTTTAAATTTTGTTATGCTGCTTTCACTTGAAAATGCAGGTTCAAAGGAAAAAAAATATCATAACAAAACAAAACACACCAGTGCTTTCCTCTTTGGCTTCAGGGCCTCCTGTTGAGGTTCCCTCATCACCATAGAGATAATGTTGCTTGTTAGGCCTAAGACTAGCAGTTGGAATTCAAGTGGACAAAAAGACCTAAACAAACCCATTATAAATCCCCAATTACTTTCAAACTGTCAGGCTTATTAAAAAATGTAAATAGCCTTCTCATTCTTGCAGAGAGTGTATAAAAATGCATGAGGCTAAAAGTCAGCTGAGCTGAAAGGAGTTGGTTTCCAAAATAACTTTGCTGGAAAATGGCAGAAGTCTCTCTTGGAGGGCAGAAGGAGGACAAAGCACACCTGCCTGAGCCGCTGGTCTCACCCTGCCTTGCTGTTAGTGTGTCGCTGGTGCTACCCTGCCCTACTGGTTTATACTGGTTTAATACATCTCTTTAGATAGTTTAATACATCTTTTTAGGCTGATTCTCAGATTTTTTTTTTTCCAAGGGACAGGTATGCAGTTGCAACAGGGGGAATTTTTACCAGCTGATATAAATCATACCGCAACTACAGGTGGCTGAATGTGCCCTATGCTTTTCAGTGTCTATTGCTCACTCAATGGAACAGTTTTTCTGTCAATGTTTTTCTTCTGCTTTCTCCTCCCTTACTTCTCCTGTGAATCTGGAGGAGGTTTCTCTTGTTCTCAAATTTGGTCTTGCTCCATCTGCAGAAGTGTTTCTCATGAGTGTCTCTTTAATGCTATGTAATAACATCTCCTTTTTCACCCTGACCTGCTCCTGGGTTCAACAAGGACTTGCTCAGAGGCTGGGATTTTCCAGCCATGCAGCAGAGGTGGTGCTAGCCCTGCAAGATGGTGAGGTTATTTCTGGAGGCAACCAGAGTTCCTTCAATTTTCTTCAACATGAATCATATTGAGGACCTTCTTCCCCATTCAGTCCCATCCACAGCTACCAAAGACAGCCCTCAGGAGGGAACATTATCAAATGAATCCAACTTGACCTTTAATGTGTCAGTATCTGGCAGACTTGAGTGGAGTCATTCTGGTGGTGGAAAGGGGCCAGTGTTGTCCACAAACTGGGGAGAAAATCAGTATTCTTGCTTCCACTGGCCTCAAAGCCAAACATCTGGGACACTGGCAGAAGGGCAAAGTGATCCCTGGGGATCCCTGAAAGGCAAGTTGGTGTGCCATGGGTGCTGGGAGTTCTGTTATGCTCTGTAGCAAAAAATATCTCACTCGATCATCTTTCAGGCTGAAGATACAAAGAGTTTTTGCCTGGAAGGGACCCTCCTTGTCTGTTCTCCTGTATATCACAAGATACGCATTCCATATACAAAAACATATTTCATATGTTTGCCCTGCTTTGAAGCCCAAGAGCTTTCTTTTTTTTTTTTTTTTTTTTTTTTCTGCTAACTTTGTAGAGTTCACATCATGCACCTGTGATGACAGGGTGCTCAAACCAAAGGCACAAGATAGCTCTTACCCCCAAAGAGCTTACTGTCTAATAAAAGCCAGAAAGAACAGGTGGATGTTAAGCAATGAGACAACACCAGTGTAAGATGCAGTGGTCCAGCACATCATCAACTTCCTTGTGGTGTCCAGATTTGGTACGCATCATAGTGAAGGAGAAAACAAGAAAAGATTTGTAGTCAGAATAATAAAGTGGGCTGGTAGAGAGCTTCTCACGTGTAGAGGGTAGCAAGGAGAAAGCATTAATGTGTTTGTGGGGAAGCAGAATGTCTGGGCAGTGGAGTGGGCTGGATTTTGCTATGTATTGTGGCACTGATGTGGCACTGGTAGTTGAGGAATGGGAAGGAAGGACAGGCCTTCAAAGGAAGACAAGGAATTTAAATGCTTAATCACAACATCGCTATGTGTATACCAACACATGGTGCGGGATTACCACATTTTATCCAATTATCTGTATGTAATGCAGAGGTGTACACAATAAGAGAGGAAACAGTTAGCTGTTTGATGAAGGAAGGAAAACTGAAGTGATAATATAAAAAAAGCATAGTTGCTGTTCTTCTCAGTCATCAGCAGGGACTGGCTTAGAAAGCTGATACACTAAAATCTCACTAGAAAGTTTACAGGGACTGCTAAATTTGGCACTTCTGCTTTGTTCTCTTTCGAAAAGCCAGATAGTGGAATCCTCCTTTTCCAACCGTTTGCAGATGCTTTGGCACTAGTCATATTTTTGTCTGGATGCTTATGAGAATCCAGTATTTTAATTTCCGAACATTTGAAGGAATCCCCAGAGCCTTGGCAGCAGCGTTTTCCCAGGAAAACTCCTGTTCGAAGCATGAGCATAGTGGAAGATGCAAAGGCAGAACGTGGCCTTCCTGTGCAGTTCTGCTCCACACCAACTTTACCTCCAGCATTCGGTTCCTGATGTGGAGCAGTTTACAATATCCTGGTGATTGCCCTCTCAACCTCGCAATCCTGCAGGGGCCTCCCGTGTCAGAGTAGCTGAGATGTTTTCTGCCTTGAGACTTTAGACGATGAATTTCCAGAGTGAAAGGACAACAAGAGTTGACTCCATATTAATGCCAAACTTTAAATGTTTTGACTATAAAACTGAAACACCATTACCTATTCCCCACAGAGCTCCACGCTTTCTCTCTCTCCTCCCCTTCTTCTCTCCACACTGTAGCCTTTTGTATGTCTCAGGCATTAATCCCTCGCTGCCGGGGTGTGTAAATTAAAGAATAATAGAGCTGCAGAGGCATAAGCTCGCAATGATGGGGAAAGTGTTTGTCTGCTAAGAAGCAATTTCAGTGAAAATTAACTCAATTTCGTCTGAAATAGTGAAGACCGGCATAAGCTGGCAGATCCCCGAGGATGGTAAAATTACTTCGTCAAAGCTCTGCTTGCTTAAATTAACCAAGCAAGCACTCCAGGTTATTGGCAAGATGCAGCTAGTAACTAGGTTTTAATAAACAAAAATAGCTTTTTGGATAAATAAGGAAAGTGCAAAGTGTCTTATGTATTCTGCTGATGTTTTCATCTGTATGTCCTCAACAGCGGGACCTTCACATTCCTTCAGGAGCTTCCTTTGAATCTCTGTGTCCGGCTGGTTTCTCTTCAGAACCTTAGCAAACAAGAATGAACCTGAAAGTGGTTGTGGAGATGATGTTAGATAAACTTTTCCCCAGCAGCTAACAGACTGAATGGTTCAGTTTGCAACACCAAGGTGAGATAACAGCAACAGTTTTTAGGGTTATTTCTGTTTTTTTTTTTTGTTTGTTTGTTTGTTTTTTGTTTTGTTTTGTTTTTGGTTTTTTTTGTTTTTTGTTTTTTTTTTCCAAAGTCAGAAGATGACTATTGTTGATTTAAATTGCTTCACCTCAAAATATGATGTGGTGTCAGAACAAGAATTGCTCTGCACTGTCACCGATATGGCAGATTCCCCAGCTGAATACATTGCTGCCAATGGGCAAGTCAGGATGTGAGCTCAGGTCCAAGGGGAGTGAAAATTTCATTATGACAGGAAGACTGGTTCCAGTACCAGCTCAGAGAGCTTGTAAATCAGTTGAGAATGTGCTGTAAAGTTCTTTTGTTGTTGTTGTTGTTTTGTTGGTGGTGTTTGGTTTTTTGTTGTTGTTGTTTTTGTTGTTTTTTTGTTTGTTTGTTTTGTTTTGTTTTGTTTTTGCTATTAATAGCTTTTCTTAGGAGTATGTTTTATGAAAGCACTTTGCTGTTGGAGGTTATGATCACTAGGAAGGGCCTTCTGGAAAATGCATGTCAGGCTTATTGTTTTGCCTCTTAGTCCACAAACATCAGGATGGGTTATTGTTTCTTTTGGATCCCATTCCTCCAGGTACTGTGATTTTGGTTTTGGGAATAGTATTCATCAGAAATGTCATTTCATTGGACAGGCGCATAAATGGCTTAAGAACCTATTTGTTGGAAAGGAATATGAAAAAGCTCTTCAGAACTGCAAAAATACGTCACCTCCATTGACTTTCTTTTGTTCCTCTCTCCAAAGGAGTCCATCAGTATTCAAAGAGCACTCGATATTTAAAAGCTTTGGGTATGTGTCATCTCTAACCCCATTGCAAGGATGGGTTGTTCCTTACTGTCCTAGCCAAGCTGTGATTTCTGGCACTGGGCGCTACTTCCATTCCTGGCTCCAAGTCTACATTGAATGGGACCATTAATGGTCGATCCAAAGAAAGGTTAGCTGCAGAAATGTCAAACCAGCCAAACCAGAAGATGAGGTGGAACCCAAGCACACATGATTTATCTCCTCCTCAGTGCACTCCCCTGGCTGCTTATTTCCCCCCTTCCTTCCTACCATAAATCTCAGTATCTGCAGAGGGGAAAGCAGCTGCCTAGAAGATTTGCTGAGCCATCCACTCGTTAAAGTGTTTCACTGGCAAAGAAATACTTTCTCTTGCTGTTGCATATTTACAATTTGGAGATTTCTTGTTAGGACAATCTGAGGTTATACTTTTTATCTGTGCTGGTTTCAGATGTCAGGAGAAGACACTTGGCTAATAACCCATGGTTACTGCCATGAACTGTAGTGCCTTGGCTTGGGAGACAGAGCTGGCAGCCCCTCAGCCAAAAAAAAAAAGAAAAGAAAAGAAAAGCCAACAAAACACAGGGTAGGAAATACAGGACCAGCTCTGTGTAAAATCACCTCCCTTTGATAGGATTAATTGCAGAAATGCCACCAACTTGTCATTAAATCCAACAAATGCATTTGGAGCAAGGGATAAATTGCCCAGCAAGGCAGTGGCTCATGGGGACAAACGTGCCCCACTGAGACATTTCATTGCAGCTCTCCTCCATCGGACTGTCTGTCACTTTTATTTCTTTTCACCATTAATGCAGTGGCTGTGGTCAGAAAGGTGTCGGCTTTAAAACAACAGCGTCAAAACCAGCTAGGAAAATAATAAAAGCCCTGCACTATCATCAGCCAGGCCGTCTGCTTTTGCAAAGCTGCTATCTGCTCCCTGCATGCTGCTCCTGCGTTGTATCTGCTCTGTTCGCTGATAAGACCCGGTTCATCTATTGTCAGCCTCGCTGAGCCAATCTAGCTGCATTCGAGCGAGCTGGATTTTGTTCTGCATCACGTATCAATGACAACTTCCAGCTATGGCCTTGCTTTAAAAACCTTGCTGGTGAGGGTGCATTGAGCTTGAGGAGTGAGGCAGATCTCTAAGCACAAAGGGAATTCAAAGTGGCTCGAAAACAGGCTTTGAAAACATAGCAAATATGCTGTGGAGGCCATCAGGAGAGACTAGATAAACACGGGACACCAGGATAGCCGCAGGCTAGGCTGCTGTAAAGTACCGTACCTGGAGCAGGAGTGTCAGCGGATACAAAACACAGTAGTACGCCTGCTATAAAAGCAGCCAAAAGGATGATTTGTGATTAAGGCACAGCAGTGACACTGAGTGGCTGGAGCCTAGTGCAAGCGATCTCAGCTCAGGGCTCCCTTTCTTTCGATGTTTGCCAGGCATCTTGACCAGAGAGGAAATTTTGTGAAGGTGTGTTGAAGGCAGCCAGGAGTGCAGGCAAGTCACCAGGGCCCTGCGCTGAGCCCTTCTCAGCCCTTTGGAAAGTGGCAGTCTCTGGGGCAGGGAACAGAAGGGACTTGCCTCTCGAGTTGCAGGTAGATGGTCTCTAACTAAGCAGGGCTACTTTGCAGCCGAGGCCTTCTAAGAACTACAGTAATTTGAATAATAAATAAAATTTAACCTTCAACTACATTTTTATTAACGGGATTACACATTTTAAAATCAAATTACTTTGATACTCTTGGCACAGGAAAGTCAAGATGCAGGGGAAAAGCCAATTGCATAGGTGCTTTGCAAAGTACAGAACTGCTCAAACTGTAGTTTTTGTGTATTTCATCTTTAATGAACCTGCCATTTTATAAGTCAGCACTGATGGGAAGTGTGATGGTCTTCTTTCAGGAACACCTTATGCTTCATCTGCCTGCCAAGGTGTCACCACCTTGCTCTTTGCTCTCTCAGATTGCCATGGTTTTCTCCAGCCCATTCAGACTTTCCTCACTCAAAGATTAACCCTACAGCCTCATGCTGGATAACTTACTTCAGCTGAGGAGAAACAGCAGTACATGACAGATAAGAAAGTAATTACACCCTGAGGAAGCATGAGGAGTGTCTGCATCATATACACTTGCTTTACAAAACAGCAGCTACTTATTCAAAGGAAGTAGCCTTTGAAATCCAAAACAGGGTACATGGAAGAGCCATTGTGGCAGTAACCTCATTAGATTTCTGACATGGCTTCTTGGGACAGTTTCTATCCTGTCCCGAATTTAGTTTTCCATCATCTCTGATGGTGGAAAAATCAGATAGTGTGTCTCACTGGTTTCCTGCACTAAATATGTTGTGGCCGGATCTCAGGATAAGGGCAGAGAAATTGTGAAAATCCACTGTGAGAAGCCTGGGGGGAAGGAAAAGGAGGGTTGTGATGAAGCATCTCAGGGTTAGGAGGTGATGGTAGATCCAAGATGGGCTTTAGATCTGGTCTAGACTTGTTTCCCCAGAGACATCTCCTGAGGCTGCGCAGAGGAATCACACATTTTGTTTTCCAGGGGGTCTTAATGATGTTTAGCCTTCAAGCTTCACAAAATGTGACTCCCTGGGTGCCCCTGAAGATCAAAGGCACCCACCAAGCAGTTCGTGCTGATGTCCTTCAACCTTGCTCTGGAAGGGCCACGTTAGTGCAGAGGATTATGGACATCCAGAAACTAAGAGTAGACAAAGTCATGGAAGAAAATCCACCAAGATTTACTAACCACAGAGACCCCTCCTTTCAGGTGGGAAATACCAGGCCTGAGGTCTCTGGGAGCAGGTAGAGTATAGAGCACAGCATTCTCAACATCCTTGCCCTTTTTGTGCCCTTTCCTTACCTTTGTTAGAAATGGGACAGTAGGCTGGATGCATGTTTGGCTTTGCTCAGTGCAAATGTTCTTCTCTTCTGTGAACCTCAAAGGTAAAAATAGTCAGAGATCTCTGACTCGATTCACACAAGTGTCTTTCAGATAGGAAAAGCTTTCAATTGCTTCCAGCCTGGGGCCAGAGCAGTACCAGTGACCATGAAGTGGAAGGCTCCACATCCCGTATTAACCAGTCACTGCAGTCTTGTTCTCTCTTCTTTTCCTTGCCTTGCCTTGGCTTTTTTTCATCCTCTAATGAAGCACAAGTATCTGGAAGGAAGGCATGCTAGGGGTGACAAGGAAATGTCCTTCTGATCTCTCCTCTTGAAGGAAGATTTGGAACATTTTAATAAAGTGGATTAAGAACTCGGACACAAAAAGTAACCTGTTTCCCTGTGACTGGTGCTTTAATCTTCTCACTGAGCTGCTGACAAAGGCTTTCCTTAAAGAAACCTCCTGAACACAAAAGGGAGAATAAAAGAATGGGAGAAGAGACTGAGAGGCGCAAGATGTTTAAAAGCACCCAAAAAAATGAAGCCACTTGGGTGTTAATTGTGTTCTCTTTTCCCAGAACCTGTTTTCCTCTTTCGCTTCCGATTTTGGATCAATGCTAGAGGCTGCAAAGCTAACCCAAGGAAGGAAAAAGCCTTTGATTAGACAATCTGAGTGGTAAAAAAGGTATTGAACAGAAAGTGCAGTCAATGAGCTACTCAATACAACAATTACAAGGTGAAACTTTTTCTTTCCCTTTCGAAGCAAGACACACCTCTCCTCTGCTGGAAGGAGGTGGGTGGGAGGAATTTTTCCCATTCTGGTGCCCAATTGTCTCCTGGACCTATTCCATCTCAAAGAAGAATGTGACCTATAAAACTGGCCCAGTTTCATATCACCCAATGCAGCCTTTGAAGCTACCTGGCATTTAAAGGGACACTCCCGATGTTTTCAGCAACAACCTTTCTGTGACAATAAATTAATAAAGAGATGTAGAAAAATGTTATCCATGCAAGTGTTCCTGGAATATTTCTAATTAAAGAATCTTTCCAACACTGCTAGTAATGTAAACAGTTATACAACTGAAGTTTTGTCCAGATGGAACCCCACTGCTCCATGGACATGACGTGGGAATAAAATCTGAGTTGATTGGTTTGACATGCCAACATGGTAAGTTTGCTGTCCTGATGGTCAGAATTACTATTACAAAACTATTTATTTATTATTTATTTGTTTGTTCCTCCTCCCCCACTAGGGTATTTTCAAACCTGGGAGCATCTCAAGGTGTTGTGGGTGGTTCAACACGTGACTCTGAGCAGCTCCATGGAAGCCAGTGGCCCTTGGCAAGAAGGTCACATTACACACCCTAGGGGGCTTTGCAGGCTCATGACTTTGCAAGTCCTGCAGCGCTGAGAGCAGTGTCAGTCTCTTGGGCTACATTTTGAGCTGAATTTAGTTCAAGTACATGGTGTCACCTTCAGTCTGGACCATGTCTACCCCAATCCAAGACAGACCCTGAGCTGCATTTGCTGTGGTTCTGCCAGGGACAAAAGGTGTCGTCACAGGCTCTCTCTGAATGTGGGCAAGCAGAAGGTAAGTGTGAGCCAACTCTTTTGCCCACCAGGCAGCCACAGATATCAAAGCAGCATGAGTCCCGGGGGGGCCTTATTTATTCTTGATGCTTCAATTTAAGCTTGTCTTTGCTGCCTAGATCTCACAGCAGGAGGGGAACTGAGGCGTTTCTGCATCTCTCTCCCTCACAGCTTCAGATGGATCTACAGCCATTTATAGACAGAGATCATGGTTGCCGAATGAAAGCTGGGTTCACATTTCAGCTGTATCTACTTTTGTAAGGTGAAATCTCTCATTTTTGCCCCCTCACCTCTGAGAGGCTGAAGCCATTCCTTCCAGTCCCTGAGAGGGTTTTGTTTTCCAATTCTCCCTCCAAGCATCAACTGCCTGTAAAGAGCTGGGGCAGGAAGGGTTAACCTCCATTTCCCTCACTTCCTACCACAAAAAATGCACAAAGGCTTGTCCACACTGCTGCTTCCCTTGTTCCACTGTGTAACGGGAGAAAGAAAATCCCAAACAAACCAGAGATAAAAACCTGGCAGCTTTTATAGATCAGCAGCAAAAGAAAAAGCAGGGACATGGAGCAAAGGGCTGGGGAGGGGAGCCCTCAGCTGGCCCCACACAAGGCTTCCCGTTCACATCTTTCACTATATCCTCCACCCTCCAATAAACACTGCTAAGCCCAAGAATCACCCAGCATCATTGCACCTCACAGAGCACTGCACCTCGTGCCCATATTCTCCCTTCGGTCCCACGAGTTCTCTATAGGGCAGGCAGCCAACACCTTCCTCCCACAACACCCTGCTTCGGTGCCCTGCTTACTAGCACAGATCCACAAACTACTCAGTACCTTTGTTATGCCATTTCCTCCTTTCTACCCACCCTTGCTAATACCCTGTCCTTCCCCATCTTTCTGTGCACCATCTTGCCCCAAATCATCTTTTTTTGGGAGGTCTTATTTTTTCTGATTTGCAGAAAAAGAATGAGTCCAGGAGCTTTGTGATTTTTGTTTTCAAGCACACATTTTGTTTTGATTAACTGCGTTGTTTTGTCTATAGAAAAGTATTAACTGCTTACATCTATTTTCTCAAAGACCGCACATGAATATTAAAAGGGATTTATTCCTACAATGGCTTCGGGCAGTTGAGTAATCCATTATAGGCTGTCATATCACACTGTGGTAATGTGAAAAGCTGGGAGTCCCTCCAATAATATTTATTAGCAATACAGGCACATTTTCACTTTACAGTTTTTTTTTCTCCCTTTCTGTGATAAGTTCACATATAAAAATATTCATTAGTTTCTTTAAGCTGTTGCTTGATTTTAATTATGATGGTGATAATGATGATTTAAAACAATAAGTGAATTTTACACAAGTGATAGTGACCTGGTTTATTGCATTTATTTCAATATATACTGGGATGCTTAATTTGAGGCCCACAGGCCACCTGGACAGTTCATTTGGATTGAGCTTCCCTCCCTCCCTGGGGTCTCGTGGGCACAGCAATGCAGGAGCACTACAGCTCTACTGCTGCAGACCCCACAGTCCTGCTTTGGGCATGGGGCAAAGGGGGTTAGGAGGGTGTGAAAAGGCTTATCTCCTCCCCCCTTCAATGTCAAAGGTATGCAACAGTCACATGTTGGAGAGGGGTCTTCATATGAGACTGTAACTTCACCATGTGCCCCCCTACCTCTTGTCCTCACAAGTCAGCTGCTCTGTAGTTGTTTTGTTCGCCTTTCTTTTGACTTTTTCCACAGAAGATTTTGACCTCCTCCCATTTTAGTTTGAGCTTTTGGTTGCTTTAAGTTTTTGCTAGTTTGTCTGGTCTTCAGCCATCTACCGGAATTGGAGCTCAGCAGTTGTTTCTGTTCCCAGCTACACCGAGACACAGCAGAACCTCCCCCTGTGTTACTCCAGGCTGATCTCCTAGGAAGGTGCTAAGCCGTTAGGATGGGCTCTGTGAATTGCTTCGTTATTTCCCTGTGGAGCCAGCCAAGAGTCCAGCAAGGACAGCAACTGCAGTGACACAGATGCTTGTTCCACTGGGACCCAAGCCAAGGCTGGCTCCTTATTTCACAGAAGTTGTTGAGTTGCTGCCAGAGGCTAACAAATGGTGGTCAACAGAGAACTGACCTTCCTCTGAACTCATGATCCCAAGGCAAAGAGCTCCATTTATCCAGAGCCTGCTACAGCCAATCAGCTCTTCTGCATCACCTTCTATCAGATCTGGCTAGGAGGGCAGCTTGTTAAATGATTTAGCTGTCCTTGGGTGGATACAGGCACACAGAGAAAACACTTGCTTTCATCTCTTGCTTGCTCCTTCTCATTATACACAAGACACGAGCAGACCATGACCTGCTGATGAATACATGCTGAAGATGGAGTGTATGAGAAGTCCACATCATCCTGTATGACAGGCTGTACTGGCTGTCATGAACTTGGAAGTAGCCTGTGGGACAAAAGGTTTTCTCCTGAAAAGTAGATCTTGGTCGAGTTGTGTTACAAGCCTGAGACAGCTGGGTAATCTACAACAGCTTTCACGAGTGAGTGTCAGTGAATAGGTTGTGTGTAGGATTGATTAGTCCCCACAGTTCACCCAGGGCTTTACAAGTCCTGCAGTGTTCTGCAAGAAAAGGGGATTTTTACTGTTTGTATAAAAAGGGGACAGAGAAGCTAAAGAACGAGTGGAAAAGAGTCTTAGGAGCATCATTGTTGTCCTCTACCTTACCCCAAGGGACTCCAGCCTTTTCCTGTGGTTCACAATTGTGTTTTGTTGTTGTTGTTGTTGTTGGTAGTGGTGGTGGTGTTTTTTTGTTTGTTTGTTTGTTTGGTTTTTTTTTGGCTTTTATTTCCTACAGGTGTAAAAACCCTCCTCTCCTCTCAGCTGTCACTGCCCTGTTTTGTGGATAAAAAACTCTGCTCTAAGATTATGTCAGAACAAGTCAGCTTATGTTTATACATGTGGGACCAACATCTGCAGGTGGAGTTGTGCATACATGTGGATGCAGATGGTCCATGGTGTGGGTGGGAGGATGGGAGTGTGCACTAAAACAGCAGGGCTTACCTCCGTGGCCCCTTTGTAACTCATTCTTCAGCCAAAACTCCCTGGCCTATACTTGTGACATAATGATCATCTCCACAGCAACCTATTATGATTATATAAATAAACCCTTTCAACATTATTACACTGCACAGAGGAGAAACAGAGTGATGAACCACAGGGGGTTAGGGGGGGAAAAATAGTTGTGTAGACAGTCAAAGATTTCTAAGTGGCCATGAAGGGAGTAATGACTCTAAATTATATGCAAACAAACAGGGTATTGTTTAAGATCCCTTATTTCTGAATAGTAATAATTAAGAAGATGAGGTCCCAGCTAGTCTCTGGATAGATAGTTCTCTTGAGGAAGCCTCTTATGGCCCAGATGGTAGTGTTCAAACTTGCAAACCAAACCCAGGTTGAACTTTTCTTGCTAGGTGGATGCTAAAAGCTGCCCAAAGCTGGTGGGCAAGACATTTGTTTTCCTGCCTTTTGTAAAGTATTTATTTCTCAGAATGCCTTGGCTTTGGATGAACTTCTTTGGCTCAATATTGAAGTGTGACCAGCTTGCATGGACTGGATGGTTTGGAAAGGAGTTCTTGGTTTCTGAGGTCATCTATGAGCATGCAGTTCTGGGCACCACAGTACAAAAAGGATGTAAAACTGCTGGAGAGTGTCCAGAGGAGGGCGACGAAGATGGTGAAGGGCCTAGAGGGAAGACGTATGAGGAGCAGCTGAGGTCACTTGGCCTGTTCAGCCTGGAGAAGAGGAGGCTGAGGGGAGACCTCATCGCAGTCTACAACTTCCTTGCGAGGGGGAGTGGAGGGCCAGGCGCCGACCTATTCTCCTTAATCACCAGTGATAGAACCCGCGGCAATGGTGTCAAGCTGAGGCAGGGGAGGTTTAGGCTAGACATCAGGAAGAGGTTCTTCACTGAGAGGGTGGTTGCACACTGGAACAGGCTCCCCAGTGAAGTAGTCACTGCACCAAGCCTGTCTGAATTTAAGAGGCGTTTGGACTGTGCACTTAGTCACATGGTCTAAAATTTTGGGTAGACCTGTGCAGTGCCAGGAGTTGGACTCGATGATCCTTATGGGTCCCTTCCAACTCGGGATATTCTATGATTCTGTGATTCTATTCTGTGATTCATCCATGCACTGCTGTGTGGTTGGGATAGGGTGCTACAATGGGGTCTACCCGTGGGCTTTCTGAGGATAAGGGCCAAGTAACACTTTAAAGACTGCCCAGGGGAGGCAGAAGAGAAGTGGACAGCTTCCTCGTGTCTTCACTCTTCAAAGTGAAGTGAAACGTATCCCCAAAGGTGTCTCTTACCTCTCCCCCTGTTCCCGGTACTCTCCATTTGCTCTTTGCTCACTGCACTGGTCTCCAGCCCCTGCCAGGTGAAGCTTCTGTACTTTGGTTTGCTGTGTTGTGGCCAGCAACCAGGACTGAACAAGGTCAGCTAGTCCTGCTTCCTCTCCCTGCATCCCTGCCTGCCACTGAGCTGCTTCTGGAATCTAAGTGGAATCAATATACAACAGCACACGGCTTTATTAAACACATCTATTCTCTCCGGATGGCTGCAGAGGACTTCAGTCTCCTGCCCTACGTGTAAAACCTGGCATGGAGCTTTTTCTTCTTCCCTCACCCCGCAACGTGACAATCCCTGTATTTCCCACAAAGACCCAGAACAGGATGCAAGTTGTTCATTTTCCCCTGTGATAACAAGATACAATTCCGGCTTGAACTGACCACAACAGCAATTCAGTTGCTTGTCCCGCACCACCAGGCCTGACCTCAGCAGTGGCCCTTGCCCCCAAGACATCAAGAACAGTTGAAAACCCAAGACCCAGTGCCTGAGTGCCGTTGTGGATGCAAACCTGGGTGCATTAGGTTGCAAGAGAAGTAGCCGAGTGAGCGAGTTGTTCCCTGAGCCAGCCGCAAAGGACTCATTAGCCAGCAGCTATTTAGGTAGTGGCACTGCAGCAACTCTCAGCCGGAAAAGGCTGATTTGTGGCAGTTTCCTCTCCACACTGAGAGTGCACTGATCAGGAATATAAATACCGTTAATCCCCAGCGTTAATACCAGCCGCTTTGATCATCTTTCCCCATTATCACTCCCTTGCTGTTAATAAAAGTGATAACCATGGGGGAGAAGAGAAGGGGGACTGGACTAATCAGTTTGCAGTTGGCAATGCTGTAAGTAAACTGTCAGGTCTGGAGATTAGGGAGCTGAGGAAACCCTGGAGGTACGGTGTTAAATAAACACTTTTGTTCACGCAGGTTGGAAAAACGAGACACCCAAGGCAACCTGGCATCAATGACAGTGTCTCTGGACTACAAGGGGAGCCCAAGATCAAATTTCTACAAAGAACTTTCTACAGTTGTCCAAGGTATGCTTCCCTTTCATCTGGAGCTGTTGGCTGGGTGGCTTCCAAATGTGCTTGAGTTGGTGGGAAAGGGGCAGGGAGGGCCCTGTGTTTCCAACCAGTTATAGCAATTTATGGGTTCCTGCTCCTTCCTTTTCCTTCAGGTTCACACATGCTCTGAGCTCCCCAGTTACACTGGGACTGGCCTGGGGTCTCACCTGTGAAAGTCACCCCCAAGCTTTGGAAAGCCTTTTTTTTGGGTGAGGAGTGGAGAGAATGTATTTCCCTGCACAGATCCTTACTGATAGCTCAGGCAAACTGGGTAAAACAGATAGTGATTGATAGTATTTGCTTATGATGGTTCCTGATGGCATTTTGAGGAAGAATGGAAGGATAACTAATTTGCTCGCCAGAATCTTAGCTTACCTTTGAAAAAGATAATTGAGTCTCTTGCCTTCATATTCAAAAGATAAATGTGCCTTGAGAATGGCCAATTGTGTCTGATTGTGTCTGCAGAGAGCCTGAGAATAAGGAAAAGCAGGTGCATCACTAGCACATTAGTTACAAACTCTCTTGATAGGCACTTAAGTGGCCCCATTATTAACCAGCCGGTGCAGGACTGAAAGGGCAGGGACATCCCTGTCATGAAAGCACAAAGTATCTATTGGAAATCACACCTCCTTGTGGTCTGGTGGAGTGTCTAACTCACACCACAGATGTGGATGTAGAGCAGAACCTGGGAGAGTACCAACAGCTTTTGTTTTCAGGCTGATTGTTGTTGATAGTGAGGCTGGGAGAGGAATCCAGGAGTCCCCAAACCCTGGAAATGGGGCAGAGTGGGAAGGCATAACCCTTGCTTTTTGTGTTGAGACCACTGGGGCTGAGGTCCACCAGTGGAAACAGGGCTAGGGTGGACTGAATGCAAGCCAACAGCGGCTCTGCTCCATCATTGCAGAGTGAGGCTGTGAGTGAGTGGTGTGCTGCAGGTGGAGGAAGCCGTGCCTGTGTCCATCTATCAGTGCGAACTCCCACAGCTGGAACAAGGCCAGCTGGAGTCTGCCCAGTGCTCCCATTCCCTTCTGCCACTTGCTCAGCCCCATCCACCAAGAGCCCTTCCCTGCCATATTATTTTCATTGTTTCCTTTTTCTAGTGACATCCAGCCCGCAGCTTTCACAGGAAAGGGCAAATGGGCTGGGACTCATTTTAACAGCAAAAGGCAACTTGCAAGAGCTTCACAAACTTCTGGATGGGGCCAGAAGGTCTTTTTTCTGCGGCAGCTGGTCAGAGATAGCAAGAGCAAGATTCGCCTGAACCTTTGATAATTAAACTCTCAGCTGCCGAAGAGCTGGCTGCCTGGCTGCCAGATAAATGCTGTTTCCCTTGAATTAGTGTGGAGCCAAAGTGACATCCAATGGCTGGTTAGGCTCATCAAACTGGCTGTTCTCTACAGCTATCCCAGGGGATAGAGCCCAGGCGGCCATTTGCCAATGGAAAAAGGCAAGTACAAATTCCAGGCACGTATCATCCTGGTGAATTTATCACATCTGCAGTTCAGGTACTTTTAGACTTCCTGATGTCATAATACTCCTTTATACAAGAGCTTTCAGGGAAAGCTCCCAAATATGCATTAGACAGAGATGTAATAAGACAGGTCCTGTATATTAAACAGCTACTGCCAGCTCAAATTCAGTCCCAAATTTAGGGTTGAAATGAATGAACTATTACAAAGCCTGACACCATCAGAAACATTCCTGCACAATTTATTTTTTGGACAGGAGTTGGAAGAAAAATTGTGGGTGTGCTATTTCTTTAGGAGAAGGGAAGTGCCACCTGCAGGGCCTGCAGACGGGGCTGGAAAGTGACAATCTGAGAGGCAAGCACTGATAAACGTGAGCCTAACGCCGAGCCTCATCCCCCAAGCTGAGAGAAATTGAAAATGCAAACAAAGAGGTAGAAGGAACGGAGAGCAAATTGGTTTTCAAAAACTCTTCCTGTTTCAGTCATCTCAGGTACCGTTGGATTCAAAGTCCCAGAAGTGTGGCAGTGATTTTTAAGCTGACAAGGTCCCCTACGCTCCAGCTGAACGTGTCAAGACAGAGAATTATTATTTCAAAGACACTGAAGGGAGGGACACAGTTTGTTAGATGCCGGGCAGTGTCCCTGCTTGCTAAGAAAGAGCAATGTTAAGATAGCCTAAAGAGCAATGTTAAGACGAGGTTAAAGAGCTGCCCAGCAAAGGATGACACTGAGAAACAGATACAGACACCAGCAGCAGGCAGGTTGCTCACCCCACAGGGTGGTAGGAAGGGAACAGAGCTTTGTCATTCCTGTTTGTTTATTTATTTATTTTTTCAAATGAATCTCCTGTCAGGGTGAAGGCAGGGTCACCAACTGCTTCCTTTTGTAGAATTTGTCCTCGCTGGATCCTGATGCTGTAAATCCTGAGAGGTCTCTGACTTGGGTGGGAAGGGTGGCAAGGGCTGGAGGAGCTGAGCTGCGTGTGGCACGTCCCCCCAGTGAGCTCAGGGAGTGAGGAGACAGCTCTGCACTGGCATCAAGTGATGGAGGAGGCTGGGTGGGCTGCCAGGAAATGGTTCCTCTCTGTTGTTATTGAACATCTACTCACCAGGACTGAATGATCACCTGCTGTTTAAATATTAAATATCAGTAAATCAGCTGAAAGAGTGCCTGTCCAATGCCTGATGAATGTGTGCTGGTGAGGGCTGTGCTCAGGGCTGCCTGCATCTGCAGTCTCCCAGTGCTCACATGCCCCTGCACATGCACATGTTGAGCGTGAATGCTGTATGTGGACAAATTATGAAGGCTACTTGCACTGACTTTTTGCTTGAGAAAGAGGAGATAAAAGCCTCCAGTCCCAGCAATTCAGCACTAAAACATCTATTTCAGCACAAACCACAAAGAACTTCAGTGCTGGGAACATATATTTGTCTGCAAATCAAAACCTCTTCTTTCAAAACTATATGTCATTGACGAATCAGCCCAGCTAATGCTGGGCTTTCTTTTGTGAAGGCCAAGCTGGAGGTAAGAGTTTTGATTTGCGTTTGCTGCTTTTAGAGCTGGAGAAGAGTTTTGTTCCCAGCAGCAGTCTGCTAGGCCACTAGTACAAAGCACTGCAGCTCATGGAGATGCCATGAGAGACCATTACACCTTGGCTGACCTGCCTTGACATTTAGATGTTTAGTAGAGCCAGCTTTTTGCTTGCAGTAGGGAGAGCTTGTTTGCCTGACCCTACCAGGGGCTGGAAGGACAACTAATGTTGACTAATGTCAAGTGGCTCTGCTACACAGAAACAGGGTCTCCTGAGACCCCCCACTAGCAGGACTCACAATTAGAGCCACCGAAGCTGTAGATTTTCATTAGCAAAAGTGTTTTTCCTAGTGAAAGACTTTGAAAGTGATCCAAACTGAAGTGCTGAGGGTAAGGTAGCCTGGCAGGGCTCTTAGAGGAGAAAGACTGGCAGCAGCTGGCATTTAACCTACACCAGGAACTTAAAATGGCCATTCCTTGGTTCCTATATCTTGCTTAATTCAGGTAGCCTGTTGGGATAACAAAAACACTGCAAATCAAAGATATTACTAGTAGCAGTATCACAATGGTTGCCATGTGCTGTTGTACCCTAACTTCACCCACTTTGGGTGAAGCCTATCTCCTACAGCAGCCAACACCAAAAGCTGGAAAAATAGCACAAAAAAAAATGAATCCAGACATTGAATAACCACCTTCCTAAAAGAGTAGAGGTCCACTGTCCTCTGTGGCCAGGAGATAACCACGTTGAGCAATTAGCACATGAAAGGCAGCATCAGACTCTGCCCTCCTTTGATACCTCAATTTTAACTCCATGTCTGAGGCCTCCTGTGGCAGCAGAAATTGCTTCACATCCCTGTCACTTTGTAGCTGCATGATGCCCTGGTATGTGAGAGCTTATGTTTATACCTCAGCTTTCCTGTCTTTCCCGGTGAGCTGCATTTTCTCTTGGTGAAAGCAACAAAGCTCCATGGAAATGCAAGAGCTCCAAGGGCTGTGCTGATTTACTTCAGGCAAGTTGCTGCCTCAGTTTTCTATTTTATGCTCTGGAGATAGTTTTACTCTGTACCTCCACCACAGCCTCCAAGCAAATTCAGTTTTAAACTCATCACTGCAGGGGACTCCTAGTTATGTCCCTGGATTGATAGCACAACTGCTGATGGTACCACAGTATTCTCTCATGACAGGCAATTTTGAGGGTAACTGCCCCAAAACAAGGAGTGCAGGTGTGGGAAATCTGAGCTCTCTTTTTTCTCTCTTATCAGTGTTCTTCCAAGCGGATGATGGCTTTGCTTCTCCAGGATGGAAAGACACTGGCCTAATTGCTCTGGAAAAACTTTCAGCCAAAGTAAAGCATGAAAAAATAACCAGAAAAGCCTGACCTTCTCCTGGCCTGTTCCCTTGGTAACCATCACCTTGCTGTTAGGTATTCAAAGACAACTTTTAAACTTTTCAGAGAATATAACAAGGAGCCATTCAGGCAGGGTCAGAAGGAGCTGGGAAATGAGTTTCCTTTGCTCCCGGGCAGAGGCAAGGTGTCAGGCAGGGAGGTGCCAGGCAAGGGGCAGGTTTCTATTCCCTCCTTTGGGGACCATAGGCTTGTTTTGGGGAGATACGAGGATGGTTAGGGTGCTCTCTCCCTTCCCTCCCAATTCCCCTCTTGTAGAGTCAGGTTAGAGGATGGAGTGTGGTTTGGGCTGGCTCCCCGACACCTCTCAGTTAAACACTGAAGGGAAGATTTTTTCCGCTTTGAAGTCTTCAGTGATACAGTGTTCTCTGCCTGCTTTGGCTTCTTGTAGGGAATATATGGAAAGTTTCATCTTTAGCTCTCTTGCATTAGGAGAGATCAGAAAGCAGGCCAACAAAACTAAGATTGCAAATTCCCATTCACAGAGAGGTCCTGTTGCATCTAAACAGTATCCCATCTAGTCAGAGTGTAGGATGGGTATCTCCCAGCTGCTGCAAAGAACAAATGCAATGGGAACATCTTGTCTAGGTGGCTGTCTGGGATCCTCCGCTTGTCATTGGAATATATACACAGCAACCTACAGTTGCCAGTTAGTATTGCCTTGTGTCCTCCATGCATATTAAAAGCACAAGCCTGCACAAACCTCTACTCTGTCACTGTGGATATACAATACATATAAAATGTACTCCTGTATTTATTCATAGGTACATGCTCATTTATCAAAGAGGCAATCTCTGTTGGCGTCAATATAATAAAGGGTCTCTCAAAGCAGTACTGCCAGGAGCCCTTTTTCCCCAGGGACTGTAATGCTGTCATGAATATGACAACAAGTCAACATGGGATAATGTTGCATCAGAGGGCAATAATTCCGGGGACATGAAAGGCTCTGTAAGTGCAGGTTTAGGGACATAGGAGGTAATACAAGTGCAGTGACTTCCATTTCTATCTTCGGGGGAGAGCGTGCAGTTACATATTAGGTATCCTCTCTGTTTTGTATACCATTAAAGGCAGGGGGGCATGGAGGGTCTAAGTGACATTTTCCCTGCCTAGCAACAGGTATTGATAAGCAAGGGAAACCAAATCTGAATTTGCTTGAACTACTCCTCTGTGCTGGGCTCCATACATCATAGCAGGTCAGCACCTTCAGGAGTTGGTCTGCTCAGTGGAACGAGGCAGATGTGAGCATGCTCCAACCCAAAAGCTGTGTGACCAGATTTGCTTGTAGATGCAAGCTTGGGCTGAACTAACTTTTGGTGGTCAGTTAGGCCCTGCTGGATGGACTCCCTTGGGCAGAGGAAGGTGGTAAACCAGTGCGCTGGTTTGTATTCCTCATGCATTAAGACTCTTCACACAGAGTCGGTGTGACCATGTGGAGTAACTAATTAATTCATGCTCACTCCTGCATTTAAAGGAGGCCTCAGATCCCTGCTCAAGTTCACAGGGAAGCTTTATTTGTTCTGAAGCCATTCTAGTGCTATGGATGATTTATGGTTTCATGTGGAAAACACACAGGATGCCTGTGTTCCCATGTCCATGAGGAGGCCTGCCTCCATTCGTCGCTGGCATTCACTACTTGGGAGTCTGCTTGGATGATTATCTCCGTCTGACAGTGAGGTATTGGCTGTGGTTTGGGATTGCTTCTCTGTGTTTATGCTGTGGTCATAATCATGAGGTTTTGATAATTGCTTTTTGATTCTTGTGTATTTGGCCAAGCACTAGGTCTTTGTGAAAATGCTTGCAGATCTTGACACTTCATAAACATGAATGGGAATGACAATTTGGATCAGGGTTGGTAGGATGTGCAATGTCTCCCTTGCTCTTCCCCAGAGTTACTCTGTGGGGCAGGAAACCAATGATCAGGTCTCTCTTTTCTCCATCCCTGGCAATGCTCATACTGCCTTGGTGGAGTAAAATTGTTTCTCTAAAGCGTTTGGTGCTATTTGATGCTGGAGGATGCAAGGACCTGGTCACCGGGGTGTTTATCCTCACAGCACCTTTGTGAGATGGGACAGTACTGTTTTATCGCCATATTTACTGTGGTGGAGGGGGAAGACCTGAGACTCAGTGAAGCAACACACCAAAGGTTTCACAAGGCATCTGGGACAGAGAGCAGATTTTGACCTGGTTTTCTGTAGGTCGTTGCTTCTTGCTGGCTGGATGCCTGCAAGACCCAGTTTTGCTTTTCTGAATATAACTGCTTCATGACACAGAAAGTATTTTGGTAACGGTTCCTCTGGTACCCTCCTATGAGGCTGGCATGAATTATGAACTTCAGCTGACAGAAGACCATCTTGAAACTGCTGTCACCTTGCAAAGGCTAGAAAAGCCTGCATATGAACTGGCCTGCTGCGGGCAAGCCCCAGAGATGGAAGGTGTTTTACCCCTTCCCTGTCACGGTGGCAAGCGCATCATGTCCTGGCAGGACAACAGCATCCCAGGGAACGTCAGTGCCAACCAGCCCCCACAGAGCAAACGGCACGTGGTCTCAGGGAATGCTTTCAAACAGCTGGCTGGCAGAAGAGGATTCATCCAGATGAGCCTGAGAATTTATATGCACAGCTGATATTGCTGGAAAGCAGAACTGGCATGGGAATAGCTCATAAAGTGGGAATGCAGGGGAATCTTCAACAAAGGCTTTTATCTCCCAAACAATTCAAGCAGCTTGGGTGCAGCATGAAATAGGTACATGCACTGAAGAAGGGAAAGGAAATGGGACTACTTCTGCCTCTGTTTATATACCTGAGAAGCCACCCTAATGATAAATAATTGCAAATAATAATCACAATATCAAAAACAGAAAGGGCAAAGAAAGAGCAGCTCCCTCCCTCCCCCTTCTCTGGTGCTGGTGTTTGAGATGTCATCTGGATATGAAAGCTGAGCCTGCTTCCAGTGGAAGGAGGATGGCAGTCAGTGTATCTTTATCACAATCTCTTTCATGCTCCAGTGAGCTTTCTACCCCGTGCAGCAGCAGCAGCACAGACAGAGACGCCAACCTGTCTCCGAGCAAACGGAGAGATCTGGGCTGAAGCCTCAGCTGATTCAAAGAAGACCCCTTTGGTGCTTTTCCAAAGTTGGCTGATGGCTGTTTTCCATCCCCCTCCTGCCTTGTGCTAAGGCATGTGATGGCCAATGCCTTTTGCCTGCTGAAAGGTCACTGTTTTTGTGCATGGAGGAATTATCGGGTTCATCGTCTTCTGCGGATTATAACGCACTTCATCCTTTTTATCTGCTTCCTGCAACCTCAGCACCAGAGTCTGAGCTTGGAAGGGAAGACTGAAAGTGCAGTTTGCTTTTAACACTACAGAAACAATGTCATGCTCTGGCAGGGTGTTGCAGGGAGGCTCTGGTCCAGCCATGATATCAGAAGCCTGCTGTGCTGATGTGCTGACCCTCCCATACCCGGCTCCTCTGGGCCAAGGGAACACCCGGACATTCCTCAGCACCCTTAAGAAAGTTCTCTTCCCATTTCTGCCTGGACCAAGGGAATGGTACATGGTAGAGACCCGTGGCCAGTCCCTTGTTTAACCACACTCAAAAGGGAGCTTTAAACCTTGTCACCATCCTCTTCGCATGGTAGGGACATGCTCCTGCTTGGCAGGACATACCTGGAGGAATGTACATTAGCAAACTGGGTTTTTAGATCGGTGCTCTGAGGTTCTGCACTGGGGATGGTGAAAGAAAGCTCCCTTCCGTCACAGCAGATCTGTTGCCTCAAAAGAAGACGAGTGAGATGGTTAAGTGGCAAAGTGAATCCAACCATGAGAAGCAATAGAATCCTCTGAGAGTGAGCTGGGACCAGACCTTAATTCCAAGGAGGTCTCCAGCAACAACAAGCATACAAGGGGCTGACACAGCTATGAACCCCACTTTCCCAACAAAGTTGGCTCCTGCCCCTCCTTCTTCAGCAGAAGCTTCTCTCTGGAATTTTTAGAATTTTGTTACATTTTATCAGTTTTAAACTCCTTCTCTATTTTTTGGAGAAACCAGAATCAGTGAGAACTGTGAAGAAGAAGACCTCAAGAGAAGTCCCAGATAATGCACCATACATCAGTCTTCAAGTGCAGAAATATTCCCCATGAACACAGTGCTGCATCGAGAGCCGGGATGCGTGCATGCGACTCTGAGTCCTTTTGTGCAATCTGAAGACCTCTCGCCTCTCTCTTTGCTTTTCCACATCAGTGATTAGTCAACAACAGAAGGAGAGATTAATTAGAAACTTTTGTAAAGCCTTCTTTAGCTTTCATCCTCTTGATTTCTGCCCCTGAATTTTTCCTGCAGTCCCCATGTCCCAGGCTTTGATTTGATGGCTCCACGGAGGAGCTCTTCTGAGCGGAGTTCGTTTCGGCTGAAACAGGATACACGGAGGAAGGAAGGCAGAGCAGCGGAGAACAGTGCTGGAGGAGAATTGGTTGACAAGGAGAAGTATGTGGAAGCAGATGAGGAGCACTTGGGACTTTGGATGAAAAGTAGTTCATCCCTTCTCAGCCCATTAATAAGTTAATAACTTATCAGAGATTAACTTAACACCTTGAGGCACAGAAGACATTGCCTTGTTCTCACATTAGCTTGGCTCTATTGTAATTCCTTTATCTTACCTTTTTTTCCCCCCTCAGCTATTGCATACTCACCTGGGGCCACACTAATATAACAGCATAAGATTCAATTACAAAAGACTACAATAAGAGTGCAAAATTCTCTTCCTGACATGCTGAATCAGTGCTCAGAAGCATTAATTATTGAGTGGCTAGCAGATTTTTTTTTTTTTTTAAAGTTGCAGTAGAAAAAAAGAAAGAACCCTGTGGCATCTCCTGTGCACGGAGCAGCCATGCCCCTGCATAGGAAATCCCTCTCTTTGCTGACTCTTGAGGCAAGGCACAGACAGGAGCAATGGGGACAGGAGAGAAGCAGCCAGGAGATGACGGGGTGTTGAGAAGGAAAGGGGGGATAAGGGGAAAGAGCACCAAGTTGGCACGGCCCCCTCCTGAGGAAGCAGCACCCAGGGTATGCTTTGCTCCTTTTCGTTTTCCTAAGTCTAAGTGCAAGGCTTTTTATCACAAAGGAGAGTGGGGAGCCCATGTGGGGGAAAGATAAAGGTCTGACCACTAGGGCTCGGCTCTGCCTGGATGGGGAATATCCTTATCAGCCCATTTGATGTCTTCCTGAGAGCCTCAGCATTGTGTCCAGCACTCAAACATCCCCATCCCTATCACCAGAGCTGCCAGTACCTCAAGCTTATCTCCTTGTTACAGGAGCCTCCATCTCTAGAGTACCTAAATGCATTTTACATGGTATCAACAGAGAGAACAAAGTAGCCCATCCTTTCACTGGCAGCTTCAGAGAAGCTGGGGTTTGAGGGGACCGTGGAAATGCAGCTGCTCTTTCTTATCTGGCAAGGTGCTTCCAGATTGTGGCTTTGAGGCAGAGCAATGGGAGACGCTTATGCTGCTGCTCTTTATTTTGTGAACCAAAAAATGTGTCAGGATCCAGATGGGTTAACATGCCTTCTTTTATCCACACTAAGTCATGGCGTTTAACCTATCCCGGTGCCTCCTCATTCTCAGCTACAGATGGATTAGGTACACTAGAGCTAAAGAAATATTTTTGCTGCACAGATCCAAGTTTAGCTCCCAGCTTCCTTGGAGCAAATCTAAAGAAACAGCAGAGCTTGGGGCATGGGTTTGCCCAGGATATCCCAGCAGACAGGAAGGGCTGGCCAGTTATTTCAGCTGGAGCTGTTCTCGGCTCACAGATGCCACTACAGAGTTACATGAAGATGACAAAGACCAGATGCAATTCCCTCATCTTTCTGTCATGCCTCCCCATTTCTATATTTAAACACATGTATTCTGTGGGGATGAAGACTTGGCTTCAGGACACATGCACAACTCTGCTGCCCCGCGTGGTTTTAGTCTTGTGCTGAGATGCACAGTGACAAAATAAACACCGTGTGAGTGAAGAGGATGACATCAGGATTACAAGCAGTGTTAAGGGAGACAGAGCTGCCTTTCACAAATGATATTTGCATGTGTAACACAGGCTCCAAAGACTTCTATCACCTCCCTCCTCTGACAGTGTTGTGTATTGAGCACTAAACATATGGCTCCACTTAAAGCAGGGGCCAGGCTCCCCGGGCAGGGTGAGGATTTCCTGCGGTCGCCCCTTGTCCCCTGCGGATGAGAAAGTTTGGCGGAGGCTGTAAGCATGAACTGGGAATGGAATCCAACCAGTCAGTGACTGCATCGTGGCACACAACCCAATCCTGCCCACAAATGTCACACCCTGCTGTTTGCTGGAAACGGCACGTGAGGCAGGACGAGCAGCTGGTCTCTCAGACCTGGGCTCGAAGCCACACGAGCCAAGCAGAAACCCACCCTGGGGTTTAAACAGAGAGGACGAAACAGACACGCTTGTTTGGGTGACAGAGGAGATCTTAGAGGCTAAAGATCAGGATAAAGCTGCTTTTTCATGGACAGAATAGATGACATTCTATAATACCTTTAATTGGGCTAAGACATGAAATTGCATGGTATATGCTTTTCTGCAGATCTGGATGGATTTGATTTAAAAATCATATAATCAAATGAACTGTGTGCTGGTGGAAGATGGCATGACATGCCCGCTCTCCCTTCACACAGCAGCAGAGGCAGTGCAAAGACAGCTTCACGCCCACCCAGGTATATATCAACCCGAAATGATGAGGTTAGTAAAAATTTGTGACCTCATCTTTCCTGCATATCTCTGCTGAGACATGCATAGTGCGGTGTCTTTTTATTTTATTTTATTTTATTTTATTTTATTTTATTTTATTTTATTTGCTTTTCTTATGCGCTGCCTGCAAACTTATGTTACACAGGACTTAGCAGGTATCAGGTGATGGTTATTTCCTTTTGCACCTTGGGAGATGAACTGGATTTTGTCTGGTGACTAAAAAACGAAAGGCTCTGCATCTCATTTCTTATTCCCTTAGGCATCAATTTTGGTATTCTATAGAGTTGTGGATCTGAGTGGAGATTGCTCTGATGTCCTTATCCATTCCCCCAGAATCAGACTCAGAGAAAACTGCAAGGTGTGACCATTACTGCAACAAACCAAATATGCCTCCTCAGGTAAGTCACCGAAAGTAAAAAAGCCCCTCACCTCTCCCTTTCTCCTCCTTTCTTCCTCCCTTTCCAGTGTTCTGGGGTCTCTCTCCCCTGAATGATGTTGCAAGGCTTTGTGTTTAATTAAGACACATTGTCCAACCAATTGGGAAGCAGGAAATAGCAGGAGATGTTTTACAAATAGGAACAATTCTTGTTCATTATCCCTTAATTGAGGCAACAAAAAGGTGCTGGAAAACATCCATCAGATGCACATTCATGTACATCATCAGAGAGGATTGGATTTAGAAACTCACAAAAGCAACATCAAATGTTCCAATCAAGAGTTATACAGACAACAGAGAAACAAAGAATTGCAGACACAAATACATCAGAATTAGCCCAATTACAGATTATATATTTCTGGAAAACACACTCCCTGGCTCTCCTCCAGGATTTTCTTATTTCATACTCCTTTTCTGTCGTTCCTAGCTGTGTTAAAAAAGTCAGTGTTGCTGGTCTCTCCTTTACTGGCCCTTGAAGCTTCTTGTGAGGAGGAAGGTATTGTTCTAGAGGGCATTATAGAAGTGTGTTGGGAACACACAAGCGCCAATCTGGAAACTTTCACCCCAGTTTGATCTCAGGAAACTCTGAAGACGACACATTATTCAACTTCTCCACCCTTGTTCTTTCACATTCTGAAGTTCAGCCGCTCTGCTAAGCCACTGTTCTTGTGCAGAAGAGATAAATAGCATAAGAAAACCTGCTGAGGGAAAGATTTTGAGCCTGGAAGGCCAGAAAATCTCGTTACCCACTTAAGTATGCATTTTAAAGCTTGCTTGGCCTGCTTCTGAGCTCATTTACGCTCTAACACTGTGGCACCCGCAGAGTCAGTCTTTATTCCCACTGGTCTGTTAGACTCAAGTTCTTTGGCTTGTCATTTTTTAAAAGGTGCCTTGAGTTTTAAATGAGGGACAGAATACGCCATGGGCCCTCAAGATACCTACTGAAAGGTATGTGCACCTCAACATTTCCTGGAAGGGAAGCCATCAGCAGGAAAAATGGCATCACACCTCATTGGACTCTAGTAATAGACCAAAACATGACAGGACACTGTTAAAAATGCTTATGATCGGTACCCACAGCTGTCGAGCTAATTATTCTTGCTGTCTTGTCATAGATACTTATATGGTCTCTAGGGTACCTCAGCGTTTCACATTCTCTAATATAGTTCTCTTCACACACTCCTGAGAGACACCTATCTGCCGTTACCTCCTCCTCTCCTTCATCCCACTGGGATGACCGAGGGAGGTGGAGGCTCAGCAGACTATTCCGGTGCTGCGCACCGTGGTGTTTTCCCTTGAGGCACACGCATTTCACCAGCTTTGTCTATTTCAGCATCCAATGTGGAATTTAAGCTCCCACCATTGATGGAAGGAGATAGAAGCACCAGAGATGAAGTCTGAAAGGTGGGGAGAGTTGTTCCGTGGAAGGGAGCCTTACGTGGGCTAAATCCCCTGATCTCTAGGGGAGGCAAGCCCTGGCAGAAGCATCCCAAACTGGGCCATGCTATGGGACCACAGCGATGCAGTGGGAGCATGTCCCTGTGTTTTGTTTGACCACGCACAGTGGCAGAGCATCCCCCCAGCAGCCTGGGGATGGTTTGCAAGAACCCAAACCCCAACCTGAAGACATCCTTGGGAGACCTTGCTTAAACTCAAAGGGTTTTCAGGCTGGGGGAGGAAGCCTGGCAGGATGTTGCTCAGTTCTTAAGGACTGTACAATACCCAGGTGAGGTTTTCCTCCTGGAGCTGCCCCAGGGAGGATGGGGCAGCAGTCTGGCTCTATGCCCTGTTTCATCTGGGAGCTTCTCAGAGCGGCTCTGTCTTTGCCTTCAATGAAAAATTCCCTCATGATTTTCCCTTGTGCTTCCTCCAGCAGCTGCTGTCGTTTTCCTCTGTTGTCCCCACAAGCCCTCCCTGCCTTGTTTTGAAATCCCCACTGCCTACCGTGGAAAGTGTTTGCATTGTAGCTGGCATTTGTTGATTTTCTTTAGGTGGCTCAGGGCTGCAGGCATTCCTCATTACTTTTTTATTAGCCAATTTGAATACTCATTTAGCCTCACTAAGCGTGTGATGGTTTTTAATTCTTCCTTCAGAGACATCTGCACAGAGCCTGTCCTTGGTCCTTTGTAACAACACAGGATCCCACACAGTAAAGCTGAGTCGAGAGATGGTAGCTCACTACACAAGACCAATCCGTCTGGGCTTGTTTCACGTGGATGACAAGGCAAAGGCCTTTCTTTGTTCGTCCCTTGCCTTCCTGTACAGCAGGACCACCAGAAATCACAGCAGTGCAATACGCGGCAGGATGACAAGGTACGTTGCGCCGGACAAACATCTTTCCAAAATGCTTTACAAAATTAAATAACTCAAAGTGGCAAGACCATAGATTATATAAATTACTGAAATGGTAGAGTGAAGACAGTAGATGAAGAATAAATTGTCATTCAACTATAAGGCTAATAAGAGCTGGGGAAAAAAAAAGATTATAACCATTATGCATAAAAAAAAAACAAACAATCAGCAGAGAAATGTTGCATTTTGACATGCAGCTCCCACGCACTGCCTTGGGCCTGCTTTTCAGGTGTGCTGAGTACCAAGAGCTAGACAAGACAGACAGTAAGTTTTTCCATTCAGAAGCCAAGCCAAAGGAGAGAGGGAGGAAGGGGACATGGTGGGAAGACATCTGGTCCTGTCATTCTTCAGGTTACAAGGCCCAAAGAAAAAGCTGTGCCCCAGGGGTGGATAATCCTGTCTCAGTATAACCATCTTCTGAGGGGAGAGGGGCACCCAGGCCCCTCCATCCCTCCTGGGGGGCTTTGGAGACACTCCTGGGATGGTAAAGGAGGGAGCACGAACACCACGGCTGCCTGGGCCATGTTGCGGTGGATAAATATGAACCCTCGGTCTCCTGGCCTATTAGTCTGGCAGTTTGCTCAAGCACTAAATCCACTCGCACACAAAAAATGTACATTCTGCTGCTTTTTCAAGTGTCTTGGATTCTATTGTGTACAAATTTACAAATGAACTGCTTGAGTGTTGACTAACACTGCAGCCTGCAGTCAAGGTAAGAGCCCATTTATTTATAGGCTCTTCAAGGACATGAAGACGCTGTATTTGTACAATCTTCCAGTAGGTGCACAGCACACAGCCTAACAAACAGTTACCTGCCGCAGCCATGTTTCGGAAGAAGACGATATATGAGACCCTCCAGGAAAACACACAGCTTAAGCAGCGTCTGCTGGCAGGAAGGTCATGCTATGCCATTGGCTTTTGATGATGGCAGAACTGCAAATGTATAAAGAAGGATTTTTTTCCCACTCCGTCACTTTGATTGGATGTGTGTCCAAGAGGTTACTCAGGACATGTAGCTGAGCCGTGCTGGGAGCAGACCGTCACAGCTGCTGTGTGTGCACAGCACCCACTCATTTAAATGAGGCTGTGTGTTTGCAATCGATGGGACTGTCTGATCCCTGGATGGTAGGGAGCTCTCTTTTTCTATTTCCTGCTGATATTTACTTCAAAGGTGTATGACCACAGAGATGGCCTTAATAACAAGAGCCCCAAAGAAGAATTAATAAAACTCTGAGTGTGTTTTACCCTAAGATCTCATGGTGCTTGACAAAGGAAAGGCATCATCAGTTCTTTCTTTATGGGGGCAGAAAGAGGTGAAATGATTTATTTATCCTTGCTCCTGCAGTGAATCAGTAGTAAAGCAGGGAGCTGGACCTTTCCAGCTGTGCTTTGAGGCTTCCTAAAATGCCCATTGGAACAGTCCTAAAACATTTACTCTTTGAGAGTGCATCCTGCCCTTGCTGCTTTTTGTAGAAATTAGCCCTGTGAAGAACAGCTCACCTTTGCTTTGGCCAGGGCTAGAGCAGACAAAGAGCAGAGATTTGGTGCCTTAGAGCGCCTCAGTTTAAGTTTGTGGCCAAAGAGGTAGAAGGGCACACAGAAAGAGCGTGCGTAAGATGGGAAACAGAGATTATGAGACTGATGGATCTGGGCTTGAAAGCCAACTATTTAAACTTACTCCCCCTGTATGTAGAAGAGCACATATCAGTCTGCCCTGGGCTGTGGTTCACGGCCAAACACAGCAGTCCTTGGAGAAAGGTTGGGTGCTGCAGAGGCAGGGATGATGGCATCAAGGGAGGCAGGTTTGCCTGTTCTCTGGTGTCTCACTGGAGCTGATCAGGGATGCCTGGCCTCATGCATGGCAAGCTGCAGCGTAACATGGTGGGTCTGAGTGCTGCAAGGTCTTGAGGAATAGGGAAGGATGTGCCTTTGGTGAGAGTTGGACTGTGCTGGGGAATAAGTGATCCTGCTGGGGAGAGGAGCCAGGAGAAGAAAGGCCAGAAGTCCCCAGCGCTTTGCATCAGCTGGTGGGGATGTACCTGCATAGGGACAGCAGTGTTGCTGGTGCTTCCTACCCAGAGTACCACTGAGACCTCAGCAGCCCAACAGGCATCATGTCCCAGATACTTAGCCACTGCCAAATATTTAAATTATACGAGGGACATTATCACTTAGGCTGAGATGTCTTGGCTTCATTAAGGAAGCTGCAGAAATCATCGCGCTCTCCCCCCAGGCTCTGTGAAGGAAAATCCTGCTGATTGAGGCAATCAAGTCTGGAGGGGCCAGGAAGCTGCTGAGCCCCAGGTTAGCAGAGGATTTTGAGGCAGGCACGCCCGTGTCTGAGCATTAGAGCATCAGCGTAACTGAGCTTCCAGGCAGTTTAAATAGGTGCCGTGAGCTGATTGCAAAACGTCCTCTGTGCAGCCCGGAGCCCTCTCACCACATCCCCACATATTTCATTCATGGGGATGAGACAGCAATGAATTTGCCATTCATTAACAACAAATAATATCTCTCTATCTATCTTGGGTAAGGGTGGTTGCGGAATTGCTCTTTCACTTTCATTTTATAGGGTTCCCTGTGATAAATTTAGCTTGTAAAGGGTGATTAAGACACTTCATTATGTTTTAATGTGTCTGTAGGTCTATGTCTAATAGTAACGCTCACTCTGGATCTCTCTGGAAACTGTTAGCTGCTGCAGCCCAGAAAAGCCCATGTTGTGGGAAGGGACGTGACTCTGGCTGGGCACCTTGCGGACCTGGGCAGCACTTGAGGCCCCTGCCTCATGGTGGGGCACGTGGTGAGGTCCAAAATGGCATCTCCACTGCGGGAGACAGCCCAGGTCAGCACCTCGACCAGGTGCGGTTATCACAGGAGGAAATCAGGTTGGTCGTTTCTTCCCCTCATCTCCCAGTTTGTCAGTCTCAGAGCAGAGGGATGCAGGTACCCATGAGGTCCCAAGCAATTCTGGCCCCAACACCTTGAATTCACTACCAGATTTGGGTTTTCTCTCTAACAAACAGTGCCTCAGAGCCATCTTTGGGTGGGGCTGGCCAGCAAAGTGTGAAGGGTGTTTGCACCCCAGGGAGCAACCCAGAAAGCATCCATCCTGTGCTGACAAACCCTGGAGATGTCTAATTCCTATTTTCTGCTTCGCTTAGCCCCAAACTTCTCTACCCAGTGACACACAGGCACAGAAGTGCCCTGGTTTGGGAAGGCAGGCAATTATTTCCTGCCTGAAGGGAAAAAGTTCATGCTATGCTGTGCTTTGTGTTTTCTACAGAGCAGCTCTGATAGCTTGCAGGCTTTCTCAGCTGTTTGTCAGCCACCAGCTCTCTTCATGGACTGTATAAGGAGCCCAAGTACCTCATTAAGATGGTTTCAATTGCTCTCTGCAGCCACGTACATAGCAATACATAGTGTAAAACCTAAATGAAGTGTTGTTAAAGAATCACAGGAAGATGTCCACTGTTCAAGCATTCTGTCTGCATGGGAGGGAATGTCTGATCCTAGAAAAGACCTCTGCCCCGTCAGCTCCTCTGCCTTTCTCTTCACTCTTAGCCACCATCCAGAGTCTGCTTTTTTTTTTTTTTNCACTGGGACATCACAAGGTAATGCAAAATATTATTTCCTTCCTCCCTGTTCTCTCACCTAACACTTCTATTACTTTAATTATTATAGCTTCAGCCTCCTTTCATCTTCATTTTAGTCTTCTGAAGACCCATTGACAAAACTTTTTACATAATATTATGAGACATTGTGTATGTACCATCCTCTATCAATTTCTGTTACTCTTTGTGAGCAACATATAGAAACTGATATAAATAACAACTTTGGGAGTGGAGTGCTTAGCAGGGAAACCTCTCCCACCCCTTCACATACAGATTTAGTTTAAGGGGACAATCCCTAACACAGGCAGACAAGATCTTACCTGATGATTTTGGGGTGAGATTTAAAGCCTCAAGTCACAGATCAGCCATGACAGTCAGACTGGCAAGGGCTGGGAGGCTGTGTCCTGCAGGAACACTAGCGTTGGGCTAATTTCTCCCAGCAGTTTCAGACAGCCATGGCAGCCTTCCTCAGTCCCCCCACTGCTGTGTGCTGTTGCCACACACTTTTAAACGGGGACATCCTGGAAGTGCAGCAGTGGATGCATTTCAGAGGTGGGCTGTGTGATGCAATATGCAAAGCTCGCTGGCATCCTGCATGATGATGAGCAGCTCACTGGCCCGTGTGTCAGACACTGGGACGTGCACTTTTCTGCTCCCTGGGAAGAGCAGGGCAGTAGGTGTAGTCCCAGAGAGTGCCCTTCTGGGCTGGTTAGAGCCTGTAAGCCTCAAATGCTCTCATTCATTTATTGGAGGGTGATAAACAGCCTGGGAAATGCCTACTTCAGTCAGGTCACATACTTGCTCTTTTATGAATGTGACATCTTTAAAAACCTATCTGCTAATGTCACGAGAGAGCTGAAGGAAATCCCGGCTTGGTTAGCTTGGACTAGGCTTCCTGAAAGGCAGCTGGGTGCAGAAGATGCTCAGGTTGCTTTTTACAGGGCTATTTCTACAGCAAATGGGTGATTTAAACACTCTCCCTCCCCAAGAAAAAATCCACCCAGTCTGGGATGAATCTCTGCTCTTTAGATATGGGTGTACTGCATTTGCGATTGCAGTGATGGGACTTTTTAGCTTGTGTTCATGGACGACACAGTTGAGATTATCGATCAGACAAGGGGCCGCGGTGGTGGTGATGTTGTCATGTATCTTTGGGATGGGAAGGGGAGGGTCACCATAGAAAGAGAATGGGCAGAAAGTGGCCAGATTCAGGACAGCAAGACAGCTGCCATGAGAGCCCCCACCTCCTGAGCAGTACCCAGACTCCCTGCTCTCCAAAGACAAAATCCCTCTAGAAGACCCTCCAGTAAAAGGGAAACCTCCATCCCAGTGCTGACCTAGAGCTTGCGTTTAAGGCACTATAAGCTCCTGGGTGACTTCAGCCCATCTTCGCTCTTGTTTTCAGGAAGTTGCAGCTGGTCTCTGGAAGAGGAGGCAGAAGCCCCTGACGTTCCTGTGTCCCCGATGCTCTGCAAAGCGTCCGCCTTTGCGACACGATCAGAGCTCTGCAGCTGCTCTGGCATGAGTTTGCATCAGAGGTGCTCAATCGGTACGTGCACGATCATAGATGGAGTGGTGGCAAGCTCGCGTGTCCCACCTGGGTGGGCACACGCTCCCTTGCGCACGGTGACCTTGGGGAGGGCTCCTTTTGAGATTCCCATGCAGCTGCTGTTTTGCATCGCGAGCCATATGGCCAGCACCATAAACACTGGCTCTAATTGTAGCTCTCAACCTGCCAAAGTCCAAAACAGGGAGAATGGTGGGAACAGAGGCTGGGGGTGGGGGAAAAAAAATCAAACATTTGCCTGAAAAAGAACCAGAAACAAGGAAAAAGCAAGAAAGGAAGCTCTGGAAGGCAGTAGGATTCATTATTCCAGTGCAAATCACCTTCTCTGACCTCAGGTGCCTGATTCAGCTTTTTCTGTGTCAATATTTTACAATAATAAAAGCAAGAGAGCACCAGGTGTGTGGAAAATGAGGGCAAATTTGAGTCTAAAAAGGCAGGGACGTTCCTGCTAATGAAGGACTGTAGAGAATATGTTGCTAATCATACTGCTAATAGTAACCTTGTTTCTATAATCTACCTTTTTTCAGAAAAGCAAGGTTGTGTGTTACAGAGATTCAGGGGGTTCACAGGGGGACTAGGCAGGGGTTTCAAACAGGTCACTCAGTTCTATTAGCAGAGCATGAGGAAAACACTGGTCTTGTTGCTTCCTGCCTGGGTTTTGTGTCTGTCTATCCCCAGGCAAAGCTGATGAAAAATAACTACCAGGACAAAATGGAGATGCTGTTCACCTATTCTGTATAGATTTAAATGGGCAAGATTTGAGGCAATGCATTGCTATGCAGAGGTTATTTAGTCTGTCTTTCCCAAGGGGGAGAGGCATGTGAGCAGCCTCTCTAATCAAATGAAGGCATAAGGACATCTCTCCTCCCTGTGATGGATTCAGTGCTGCATCCAGAGCTGTCTCTTCAAATGTACCAGGTAGCCCTAAGTGGGTGGTGGTGTCTGCCTGCCTCTTCCCATAGGACTTTGTCCAGGAAATCTGTGCACACAGGAGGGGCTGGGACCTGGTGCAAACATCAGAGCACCTCTGGACATGAAATCACCTTCACAAGGTGGGAACAAGAGAGGTTCCCCTCTGCTCTGCAGTCAGCAAAAGGAAGTGCTCACCTCTCTCCTTGGCCCTGCAAGGTTGGGGTTTGCCCCGCCTGTTGCAGGAGGGACGTCGTTTTGCTCAGGGAGCAACCAATGTTTGGGAGGTAATCGGTGGGGCTCTCCTGGACTCAAACAGCCCCTTCCTCTCAGTGGGGACAGATGTGACATGCTCAGGAGCTAGCAGAGCCTGCACATCAAAGGCTTTGGTTCAGCAAGGTCAGGAGAGGAGATCTCTGCAACCACTGTTTAGCCGCCTGCTTTCTGTGGAGTGATATGAGGATATCTCCTTCCACTGCTCCAAAAAGAAAGCTCAGAATAAAGCCAGGGTAGCCCAAAAGGTGGTGGACGAGAGAGAGACTGCCCTGGGGGCCTTGTTTTGCAAGGCTGACAACTCACCCCTCCCTAATACACCCAAAGACAGGGACAATCGTGGTTGTCCACTTTGCCCCCAGAACTTCTTAGCACAAAATAAACCACATTTCAGTTCTTTCACAGAGAACTTTAAAAATCAAGGAGAAAAACCTCCACCGGGAAACAGAGAAACAACAAAATAGGTAGATACCTCTGCCTCTAATTTATGTGAGTTTAAAACTAGTACCAAGATTGACTTAATTACCTGGGAACAATGTATTTCTCCTGGATTGCAGATCAGCTCGTTAGCGATACACTTTTTTTACTTCCAGTTGAAATTGATAATACATCCCTCACTCAAAACATTGTCTCCCAATCACCATGGTTACTGCCAGGTTTTCCACAAGGACCCAGCATATTCATCTGTCAAGTATGCTAATAGGGAACGGACCCTGTCACACAAAGGAGCAGGCTATTCAAACATACACTTGGCAAATAATTGTACATGTCAAAAGAATGATGCTTGTTATTTGCCTAATATTATCCCCCAGAAGTGGGAAATAGTTCAGCTCTCAATGCAAAATGGCTTGCCCTTATCAAATAGGCAATTTGCTGATAATTTAGACTATTAGAGATCTTGGGGTGGGGAGACAAAGAAGGGGGGGTGGCAAATGTAAGTGGCCTTTTATAATTGCACTGAAAGCAAAATGGGGCATTAAGTGCCCCAGAGGTGCAGTAACGAGGAGCATCACGGGAAGCGCTGCCGGCCGAGCCGAGGGGCTGCTCGCAGCCTCCCCTCTCACCTCTGCCAGGTAGCTGCTGGTGGGTGGTTAATGATAATTTAGAAGGAACAGTTTTCTCAACTGCTTTTTTTTTTTTTATTTTATTGCTATTTATCTTCATGATGGGCCAATTTCCAATTCGTCTATTTTGGTAATTAAGCCAAAGAAAAATGTTACTATAGGATTCCTCCAAGTTTCTGAGCTCCTGATGTTAGCAGCTGCAGTCATTGAGCTTGTGCAGAAATATCTGTGGCCGAGGCAACGGAGTGGCCTTTCCTTTTCTCTCACTTTGGGGCACTTAAATGCTTTTCCCTCCTGCTCTTCTGTACCTCCTGCCTTGCCCACATCCCATCTTCCTGCTTGCTACCTGTTCCCAACCCAGCTCTGCCCAAATCCCACGTAAATCCAGCATCTTTTCATGCAGATTTGGGCTACCTATGCACGAGACTTTTATCTGCCATATCCCAGCTGACCTCAGCCAATCTTCCCCTCTTTGGCTGTGCCCAAGCCCCCAAGGCGAGTGCCCTACTGCTCCAGTCCCAGGTGCTCCTGCATGGATAGGTATCTAGCAGGGGTGAGACTACAGCTCTCACATCACCCGTGCTATGCAAGTGGAGGAGGAATACCTTAGAGCCCTATTCTCTCAACATGAAGAACTCATTAATGTCTCCCGGCTGCAGACTCCCAAAAGCCCACGTCCAAGCGAGCTGCATTGTCCTTGGCTTCTCTTGGTGCCTTCCGTGCAATGTCCTGTGAAAGGACAGCTTCCTACAAATCCCCAACGTGTGCAGGCAACCTAACATTGTTGACTTTCAGCCAGGTTAGATACCATCACTGAGAAGCAGAAGACACTTGAGCAGCTTCCCTTAGCTGTGTGGGTCCCCCCAGCCTGTCTGGTTCTCCTAGAGCAGCACTGCTTGCGGCAGGCTGGGATGGTGCAGTGCAGTCATGCCTTCCGTATGTGACATTATTTGCTGGATGTGGCCAAGTTACTGTTTTCCTGGATCCTGAATTCTGGTCGCTGAACCTCCATGTGCTTTCAGTCATGCAGCTTGTTTGTCCTGGGGAGGATGGAAAGATCTCCCTCTGGACTGTGAAATCCTTTTCTGTTTGCCCTAGAGAGGCCAGCCCTTCAAATGCACATGGGGGAGGTAAGGAAATGTTGGTCTGGAAGTTGAGTTTAGGGGTTTACCAGTAAATTTTGGGTGGGATGGGGACCAAGAGGTGTTATGGTTTGCTACCCCATGGTGCTTGTTGTACGTAACACTAATTTTATAATAAGCAGAAAGAAGAGAAAGAAAAAAAAAAAACAACAACTAACAAGCGACCTAATCAGCTATTAAAATATTTCCAAGCAGTGAAATTAATACAATTCCCAACTCATAACTTATTTGCCTCTGTACAAAATTAACATAGATAAATAAATTAAAAAAAAAATAACCTCACCCAAACTGCTTCATAATAAAATGTGATCATAGCAATAATAAGATGCTTCAGTGCATGAATTTGGTTGTATTAATTCACCCCTGGTGTAATTGACAGCTCTCAGCCTTCAGCTTTCTGCTGAACAGCCTACTACAGCTGAATTATTATACCTGGCACTTCAGACTCTTCCACATCTCATTGCCTAATTGTGTTCTCGTCTAGTAGGTGAGTGTTAAACTCAGACATTAAAGAATCTCTGCCAATTACCTGAAGCTCAACATTTGATCTGTCTGAAAATCACACAGATCCATGGGGGACTGCTCCTCTGTCTGCATCCTGAGTACTGCAGTCTGTCCTTGCTTGGAGTGGTGTAAAGCAAGAGTAACTCTCCTCCTGGTTGTAAGGGCATAAAAAGAGTGAATAATAGAGGGAATTCAGGCAAGAAATCCAGTCCCCCCATCCTTTCAGAATTACTGCTAGCATTAATCCAGTAGCAGCTGCTAATTATGTAGGATTTATAGGAAAACATATTGTTCTCTTTGTCTTCTCTCTGCTGGTTTTACAGAAGCCATTTGACCAGTGCTTTTTTGCAATACTCTGTAAAAACAGCAGCTTTTCTGGGTTTACCTCCCTATTACATTGCTTCTCTTGCCTGTAGTTCATCGATGTTTTTCGGTCTGTGGTCACTGCAAAGCCTGTGTGGCTCAGTGGTGCCTTGGAGATCCTTGTTTGCAAACCAATCAGTTAAATTAAGAAGCTTGATTCTCAGTGCTGTGTGATGACATCTTCAATTTAGCTGGTGCCCCAGTGAGGAAGTAAACAAACAATAAAAGTGTCACAATTCCTTCTAGTTCCATTAGACAAACAAGAAGTTTATTCAGCGTTTTGGCAAATGAAAATTTAAGCAAACTGTCAAGGGAGACATTTTCCCCATCAGATGCTTTCTGAGAGGGGATTATAACAAGAAAGAGCTATCACCCACCATGTCATTATAAACAAAGGCTCCTGTGAACCCCTTTTATTAAAGATTAGCAGCACTGATTACAGTCTTGCAGGCTGAGCCAAAGGCAAATTAGAATATCTTTTGCCATGGGATAACTTACGCTACCTTCTTGGGCACTGAGATGATTGCAAACAGCGGACTCCTGAGAACAGACAATTTTCACCTCTGGCCATTCATTCTCTGCTGTTTAGAAGCAGCCGGGCGATCTGTCTAGACCTATTTGCTGCCAGAGACCAACTCTTCATTACGCTTCCTGCCGTATGATTCCAGGTGAGACCACTCATTCATGCGATTGGGAATCCCAGATTTCAGACATTTCTTGTGCATAACCCTTAAGGCTACTTCAGAAAGTGTTTCCAAGCCGAGCATTAAGGAACTCTGCTCCTGCATGGACAGTCTGGGATGCTAATATGATGCAAGCCATTCAAATTCAGTCTTTAGTGCCATGTGGTGTCTACAGGCTTGTTGCAGACTTGGAGATCCATGAGGCTAGCTGCAAAGACATGACCTTACCATCTCTGGTTGGTAAATATCAGGTTCCTGCTTGTCTGTAACTCTTGGGACCCCCTTGCAACCCTGTTGGATTACCCTCCAAACCATACCCATCCCACCTACTGCCTCTTCTTGCCTTAGAGCGCATCACACCTCCAGCTTCAGACCTGTGCATATTCCTTCACACAGACAGAGACAGAGACACTGCTGAGCTTGTTTCCAGTCCACTGGGCACATCCTAACCCCGGGAAGCTCCCTGTCCCCAGCCTCGCTCCTTGCTCATGTAACTCTGCACTAACAGGGCCAGTATTTCTGTCCCAGTGCCTGTAGGTGCCTGGTTTTGGAAAAGCAAAACTGGCAGGGTTTCAGAACACCAGGCAGGAGCTGCAGTTAACAAAAAGCTGTCTGTAAGCCTTCTTGGGGGTGAAGAAAGGAATGCGTTCAAGATGAGGAGGCATTACCGTAACCCTGCTTCAGCTGGACATGTTAGTTGGCAGCAGGAGAGAGAGCAGCCTTCATGGGGTGACAGACCCCCAGCTCCTTAGGTCCAGGAGGACCACCTGGGTTTGTAGCAAGTTCTACCAGGAAGAACTACCAGCAAGTTTCTACCAGACGCTCTGCTATCATGGGCATACAGGACATGGTGTTTGGAGTGAGCCTTTCTTTTAGTAGCGAGAAGCTCACTGGGGAATGAGCCCTGCCACTTGCACAGTCACAGCATCAGTCTTTGTTTATGTACTGAACTGATGAGCAATTAACTTGGAGAAGGTACATTATATGCAGAGCACAAGCCTGGTAATGTGCTTTCTATCAAGGATGCCTAACACTTCCTATTATTAGACCCCCCCACTTTCTGTTACTTACAACTTTTCCAAATTCTAACCATTTAAGCTGAAATCTTCCCTCCTGGGTGTTGCCCCAGGCTGGACTGATCGTATTTGGAGTGGAAAGTTTATATATGCCCTAGGGAAATCCCTAGTGTGGTTGTGCAATTTGTGCTAATGGCTCTGAGTGACACTCAGCAAGAAGGGGACATGGGAGAGCCCACAGACAATACTAATGCAAACAGGGCCACGTAATTAGGCTGAGATGGAGCTAAGCTGAAGGCAGAGGGGTCTTGTAGAGAGGCCTCTCTGATTTCCTGCTGCATGCTCTTTGTTCATAATAACTGGAAGAGTGATCTGTTATTGCATGGTCATGTCTGGTTACATTTTCCTGGACGCAAATTACAATACAGCTTGTCTGACCTCAGTGTCATCATCCCCACCAAATTGCAGCTGTTTCTCATGCTGTTATTATGGAGCACACTGCTATACAGAGGAGTCATTCTCCCTCCGCCTTCCATCACCTGCGCTTTCCTGTGCTCCTGAAATGGCAGAATACTTTTGTTATTGTGGGACTGGAAAAGCGCCATGGGTTAAAGCAACAAAAGGTGTATGCCTCGTAGGAAAAGGGCAAAGGGTAGTACTCTGAATCTCAGACTTAGGGCCATGGATAGAGCTGGCCAGAAGAAAAAATAGCAGTGATTTGTATTGCTTTGGCCATCCTTAATGGGAGTAGCAGTGAAGCAAGAGGTTGTAGTGAGCTCACAGCCACCATTGCTTGAATATTTGATGCAAGGTCTAGAGCAGAATGATCCCCATTGAGCTGCTTTGTCTCTGTCTTAGCCTTCCAGAGATACCTGGAAGAAGGGACCTCTTCCTCCAGATAGCAGTCCGTGGATTGTTTCTCATGGGTTACTGCCATCAAGTTTCCACCCCAGCACAGATTCTCTCACAGGCTGTGACCCCATTCCTAGAGGTCACCCAACAATCTTATTGTCTAAACTTTCAGTCCTGAAAATGGACAAACTTATAAAGCAGCTAACCCCAGGGCACTCTTTTCCCTCTCATTATGGGAATAGCTCACTGCAGAGAGGGTGAGGACAGTGAAAGACACATTACTTTAAACAAATATGAAGTCAGATGCACTGGGGAAAAAAAAAAGAAAAGCTAAATTATGCCTGCAGAGAGTTGGTACAGCAGCATCTCTGTTCCCTACGTGTGGCACAGCCTGTTAATGCCTCCCATATCCGCCAGCTCCCTCCCCCAAACTAGACAAGAAGCAAACCCATTATCTGGAGGACATTTGTCTAAAACTCCCCTTTTGTGCCTTGGCTATCTGGGGCCTGCAGCTGTCACTTCCCATTCTTCCTGTAATTGCTCCCGCTACAGCTAATAATGCATTTATCAAGCAGTCTTTATTTATTTATTTATTTGTCTCCCTTTATTATTTTTATTATTATCTAGGTATAAAATAGGTCTTTCTCTCCCCACCGCTCCAGCAGAAAACTAGTCTTCCGAAGAAGCAGCGGCTGCCCTGCACTCTGGCCTCAGCCACAAGGTATTAGTTTATTAATAGATTGAGTCCCTGGAGCAGCCTCTGGGACGTGGGGTTTTCACCTAACCATGCCACCCCTTCCCATCATAGCTCCTAAAGTGAGGCTCTCACAATGGGACAAAAAGCAATCCAAACAACAATTTACTTTGCTGACAATTTGGTTTCTCCCCAGAGGTGCGGTTGAAGGCATTTATGCATTGGAAGGAGTGAAGAGTCAGCCCTCCTCAGGTGTTCCCTGCAGTGGAGCTGGGATCAAGGGGCTGTGACACCCCAGCCCAGGGCTCTGGTGACCGCTATGTCCGTAAGTTTGTGCTACGGCTTCCCAGGGCAAGAGGGACTTGGACACCTTGGAGGGAGCTTGTGAGAAGTGGCTCTGTAGGTTCAACTTGGACAACTCAGTTCATCATTCATACCTCCCACTTCCCTTCTTCTGTCCACTGGGCCTTTCTGGATGACAAGCTTTGGAAATGCTTTTTTTTCTGGTGGGTACACCAAGTTTATGCGCACCTTATTCAACCTTGTTGAAATCTTGAGAGATGAGTTTATCAATCAAGCATCCTTCCTGTTTTATTTGACTTTTTTCCTAGGCAATTTGTGGCCATCTTTTACTGCTTGTTTGAAGGCTGATAGGACAGGATCTAAGACACTGAACCTACAGGTTTCCTACTGCTGTTAACCTCCCTCTTTCAAATCATTATCCACAGAACCTGTCCCCAAAACAAGAAACTTCATCTGTCTCACACTTCTGCTCATGGGACACCTCCTTTGATGGTGTTGTGCTTCTAATGAGTTGATAGGGCTGGGGTGGGGCAGAGGTGGAAGGCAAAAGGTTGTGTTCATGTGATTTGCTCTTGCAAATTAAACAACAGAATTGCAAAAGAAAGCATGGGGATGGAAGCTGGGAAGGAGACAAGAAAGGAGTCATTTAGTTGCAGGCTAAAACATCAGAAACACAAACTGCCTTTTTGTTTTAAGGAACGAAACAGCTGTTTGAGATCTCATGGAGACTTGAAGAAGAGAGTTGTTCTGACATCTGTAGGGACATTTTCACATCTTTAGGTTTCTGGGGCTGGGAGAAGGTTCACTTCTTTTCTGCCTCAGAACAGCAATGTACAAGCTTGAAAACCGTGGAGGTTTTCCAGATATTCCTCTGCTCTTGCTTGCTACTCCTGAATTAATGGGGTGAAGAGATTTCGCACATCTTATCAGGGTGTATCCGTAAGACAACAAACAAGAACAGAATTTGGCCCATCAGGTTTACAAGTACAGGGTCTAGGCCAGCTGCAAAATGGGATACTTCTAGTCTCCCAGCCTGGCTGCTGAATTCAGGAGCTGATTGGAACAAACAAGTGATCCAGACCCTGAACACTTTAGTAGCTAAATCTCACATTCAGCTCCCTGGATAAGAACTGGGTGGAGCCATGGAAAACAGACATACGTTTGAACTGGATCCAGGGCTTGTGAAAATTTCCCTCCAAAATGAAGGAGAAATGACTGTCCCAGTCCATGAAATACCTCTTCTCTGGAACACGACAGGACCACATTGCAGCAGCAGTGCTCTGCAGTCCAGCTTCTCTCCTCTCAGTGGCCTGGGAACTATGACTCACTTGATCGGTGGCAGAGTTAGAAAGATGAATTAATTCTGCTGTGAATGACAGGCTTGCTTCCCTTGTTCACCAAGCTGAACATTTGATCCTGATTCTCACTTGTGACAAACCACAGTGACATTTACCTCCTCGCTGGCCCAAGCGTTTGTGCCCGATGCTGGGAACAAAGGCCCTGGGACTCAATTCCTTCCTCTCCTTCCCCTCCACCACCACTTATCAACAAGCCCTCTCAAAAGCAGTCCTGAGAGATGAACAAGCTTGTTATCTCCCACCCTGTGCCAATATTATTTTGTATACAATTTAGGTGGCATGTGTAAAAAAAACCCTCTCCACTCTAATGGAGCATGATGGCCATCTCAGAAGAAAGAAGAGTTCCTCACCTACCAGCTGTGCAAGTGCCTGGCGAGCCTCTTCCATGTCAGTCAGCAGAGGTGCCGCTTGCTTGTGCTACTTTTGTGTAATGCAGCATCTTGCCTGTCCTGCGGGAGAGCAAAAAGCGGAGCCATAAGCTAAGGTTGTGTGTCCCCTGTATGGCTAAATGGCTGTGGAGCAGTACAAGTTGTAATGGCTGAAAAGCATGTCTTTACTGATGTAATAGCAAGCACTTGGCTTGCTAAAAGGGAAAGATGATGGTCTCCCTGTGTGCCATGTTGTTTGATTATATCTTCCCTTTCCCCAGATGTAGACAACATTGCTGTGTTTGCTGGTGTTGATTTTAGTCTGTTTAATTTGCTTGTTCCCCCCGCAGACACTGTGGTCCTATAAAGCTAATTCTTAGATAATTTTTAAAGAAAACTTAAAAAAAAAAATTGTCTCTTCTAAGTTTTGTAAAATTCCACTGGAAAAAGAAATTTAATGTGAAGCTTATTCCCCTTTCATAGTAAAGGTGGAGGGATTCACTGGGAGCATTTTCTGTTGAATTGCAGGCATGGGCCAGCCAAATAATTTTGCAGCTTTGTGTGTTCTGATGAATGGGTTCAGTTTTAAAATAACTGAAAATTTTTCCACAAAGTAGAAAAAATTAACCTAAGTTTAGAAATATACTCAGATGTGTTATAGATGTATAAAAAACTTCTTAAAACATAAAAGAAATGTTTCATTTCTGGTTGAGTAGAAAGTTACATTTGACCTAGAATGAATTGTGGGTAAAATTCCAGTAAATTTGAAGCAATAATTTGCCCTGACAGCCCTTGTTTTATGAAAAAATTGATGACATCTTTAATTTAGACTCTGTGACACTGGGAATCTTGAGAGGCGAAAAATTTACGTGTGTGAAGTGTCAAGTGAGGACTTTTCCTGTACCCCACCAGTATTCCTGGTGTGCAGTGATGCTGTAGGTACAGTAGCCTGAGCATTTAAAAAGGAGCTAAATCCAGGCTATCTGTGGATGAAAACTGCTATCTTGCAGGCTGGTGTGTAAGCAGAAACCATGGTGTAAACAGACAAAAGGGAAGAAATCTTTGTGCATCATTTTGCTCTGATGCTTCTCACTTCAGTGAGCTTCGTAAGGGAACTTGGCTGTGCCAGGGTGAGCTCGTGAGGGTGTCATGGGTGCAACATGTACAATAACACTGGTAGGGTTTTATTAGTCCCAATACGGATATTTGGTGGAGAATGGTGAGAGGACACATGTTCAGTGTGGTTTGTGGGATGTTGATGTGGCAGGACCGATGTGGACCTGATGCTGAAGAGCCTTCCGCATGGGGAGTTTGCAATCAAACAGCTCTCCTTCTCATCTTTATTCAGTTATTTTATTTTCAGGAGCACCAGTTTCACCCTGAAGTGTAACAAAGCAAAAGAAACACTTAATCAGAAGCCTTTTGTCACAGGCCATTTAGATCCTAAAAGACAGATTACAGGGAGAGCAATCTTTAAAACCAGTACAGAGCAGAGATCTCTGTAATTGCTCAGGATCCGTTCGTGCAGTTTGTGATGTGCTGCTGAACTGTCTTACTCAATCAGGATGGGTTTATTCCCCCCCTCTTGTGCCTCATTTTCTACAGCTGTAAAGCAGATAATCTCTCACTTGCCTTCGCATCCACCCTAACTCAGTCTGTGTCTCTTTCACACACTGGGTAAAGTGTGATCACAGCTAAGCGATGGCCATTAGACCCTATAAAATTAGGATTAGCTAGGATGACTTCCTGCATTAGATCAATTTAAGTCATTGGCTGGTGGAAAGAAAGTGTGATTCTTTCCTCTGTTAGCTGGGGCATGGCTTTCTTGTGACAGCATGGGATGTGATTGTAGTTCTTCCCTTAAAGTCATTGATTCTGCTTTCTACCTGCATCCTCTATTGCACCCGCCGCCTTCAAGACTGAGCTTCCCATTTTGCCCTGGCTTGGGATCGTCCAGATGTGGTTAATGCTTAGCAGGCAGGCAGGAGGTCCTGGGGAAGGCAGCTCTGTGTCAGAAACTTCTACAAATAACAGGAGCAGACTAAGGTAGGGTTCCCTGGAAACTGTTCTGGCAGCAGCCCAAAGGCTTTCTGCATTTATGTTTAGAGAGAAGAGGGCACTGGTGAGCCCCAGGGGTGGGTGGCTGAGCACAGGGAGGAGAATCACAACTCTCTCAGATGCTAAGTCCACTTTTATTTTTCTTGGAAGCACAGGATCCTCAAAGCTGAGCACCACCCCACAGGTGATCCTGTTCTGGTCCAAAGCAAATCAGGTCCTTACCGAAGGTGCTTCAGACATCACATTTCAGCTAAGAAATCTCTCCTAAACAGCTCATGAAGAATCAGCACCCTGCATCCCAAACCTGATCCTACCAGGTCTCCAGTTCCTCACATCAACCTCAATTTAGTACATTTAATAGGCCGTGGAAGGGGCAGCAGCATTGAATTTAACTCCAAATGACACTACTGGTAGTCATTTGGAGGGGTGGCAATGGCAGCCAATGCTGGAGAGCGAGGTGTGTTTTCCCATCCATGGCTGCTGCTTAATACAAATTTAATGAAATAGTAATTGTGTACTGAGCAAAAAAGAAAATACCTGTAAAAGATTAAGAAGATATTCACTGAACTTTCCTAGCCAGGCCACAGCTTCTACATATCTATTACGAGGCTGTTAAACCTCACTAAATGTGTTTGCAATAACTACTCGCTATTTCATTATGGAGCAATAACTCTCCTTATTGAGTCTAAATTAAATCCTTATTTGAGACACTTCATTTAAGGCGTTATTGGGAAACACGCCCTGGAAGAGGTAGAACCAAGCTTTGCTTTATGGCTTACAAGATTGTGTTATACACATATGTATAAATGTCTAATTTCAGGGAATTTCACCTCAATGGCTGCAGTCCCCAGCCACAGTCCCCGGAATTAGACTCAAGGCACAGCATGGAGTTGTTCATCACATTGAGACCACCAGAGCTCCTGTGAGCCCCCCTGCCCATTGATACCTGTACCTCCACCTTCCTTTACAGCTGTTGCTGTGGGGAACCAGCATCCCTGTTAAACTTCCTTTTAAAAAGGCTCCCAAACTTGAATTCTGAATGCTCCCCAAATGCGTTCAATCCCCAGGCTTAAGCTGGAAGTATTAATGACTTTCTGAAAGCTGGTATGAAACCAGTCCAAGTAGTCCGTTCCATTATGACTGGGCAGGGGGAAAGCATAAACAGGTTGCTTTGCAGATCGGAGTATGAGCAGGATCCTTCTGGTAGCCTATGATGATGTGAGCGGTTCAGCTAGGAGGCAAAAGACCCACTCTGTGCTTCATGGCCAGTAGAAGTTACAGCAAGGGGCTTTGCTCAGGGAACTATAAGGCCACCTCACCTAGGTCATGCCACTAGAAAAATCAAGACTGTGATTCAGGATTAAAAAAAAAAAATCAATAATATTGATCAGCACTGACTGGGAGCATTTACTGGTAGATCTCAGAGAGCTTTGTAGAGTAGTAGCTCTCCCCTTCTTTACAGCTAAGGCAATTGAAATGCCATTTCTAAGCTGCAAAAGAGTGAGTGGTGGAGGGGAGATTACAGCCACCTCTGCTGAATCCTATCTCACTGCTCTTTGCTGGGGAGCAAAAGGGACCCCTTGAAGTGAACATTTTCAACAACAATCCTTTGAAAACTCAGCTTCCACCAAAGCGTATCTAGAAATCACAATGGAAAGGGACAAGCTGGCTCACAAGATAATGGGATATTTTTAGATTCTTCTACTTTTAGAGCATTGCTCAATGTTGGTGATGGTCTAATGTCTGTTCAGCCACCCCTTGAAACAAGGCTGGTTCGTTTCACCTATCACCACTGCTACAGAAACTACCTGCTCCCCTGTTTTTCCTCTCCAGCTCTTTGAGACAAACAAACCCACAGTATGAGGAGCCACAGAAACTAGTCCTTGTTCTTCCCCAGAAATACTTTGGTGAAGAAACGTGGGAAAGCCACCAGGTCTGGGACTTCTGGATGTTTGTAGTGCAGGGCAGTCCCTCTCTTGGAGAACACATACCTTTTGGCAGGGAAATTATATTTCTGAAACAAAGCAGTCCCAGAAGGAAGGGGCAAAATCTCGCCCCTTCTCTGCCCCTTTCTCCCAGTGGGGTAAGTTATGCTGCAAAGAGACCACCCTAACAAGCACAACCCATCCAGACCCTTTAGAGCTGGAGACATTCACATGCTTGTCAGACTCCAGACTCGGCAACTTGCGTCTATTTCTAACATAAAGCAGAGAGTTTTGCCTAAAAGCTATTGCTGTTTCTTGGAGAGGAAAGAAATTTTGAATCTTGACAGTCCTGGGGCTGGGCTAACATCATTATACCAGTGATTTCTCCTCCCAAAGTCCTTTTAAACTCAAGAGTCTGTGTTTATACAGTTCGTAGCCCAAAGGGGGCTCATTCTGTGTTGGCCCTTTGGCACTGCAGCAATAAACAGGATTAATAAGCGGAGTCAGCAGGGCTCAGTACCCGTTAGAATTTCCCATGGACTATCCAGAAGGTGCTGTTCCTACAAGCATCTTGGCAGTGAATTATTTATGGGCAGCATAAGGATCGTAGTGCTTGCCAGTTTATTAGATTTATAACTAGCTGTGTTAGGTCCATTGTGTGTGTGTCTGTGCATGTACGAGCATGTACTTGTTCAGCTGTTTCTCTCCAGTCCCCTGCTAGTTAGGGAAGATCTGCTCACACACATTTCCAATATAAACACATCACTTTGTGACAGACATGAGAAAATCCAGGAGAGGCAGAAGATTATTACTAAGGTAGGAAAAGTTTGTTTAGGTACCTCAACCACAGACGCAAATTTTTATCCAAGCACAGGCAGAAATTTTAAGACCCAAGGTTATTTGAGGGGTGAGAAAGTTTGGCTTACTTCTGAGTTTCACAGCTTCTTAGAGCCCTGCCTGTGTGGGTGTTATTTGGAAACACGTGGACTTCAACCTCCTTTTATGGCAGATGTGTCATTTCGATACCCAAGGAACTCCAGATGGGCAGTTTGCTAGCTGGGTATAGCGGAGGATTTTAAGCAGAATTCTCTTTTCACACCCATGGAGGGGAGCACTTGCCTTCCAGCTAATGTCTGCTACTCCAGTTCCAACAGATCTCAGAATAGATGTTATTAAAGGTTCACCTTTTCTTGCTCTCTCTGATACACCTGTGCTATGATGTTGCCAGTAGAATCATCACTGCATCCAAAGGTGCTGGCCTAGGGCCATGAAGCTCTACAAAACCTCTTTCAGAAGCGGCACAGGTGACTGTGTTGCTATCACCAGAGGTTCTGCTCTGAGGCAGGAAAAAGGTGACAGGAGCAAAGACCTTTCTTCATGCAAATGATCCAGGCAAGGGAGCAAAACTTCCTACGGCTGGAGAAGAACTGGCTGAAAGCAGAATATTTTGGAAAGTTTTCTGTGAGCCCTCATCAGCTCTGACTGCTGTAGAAAGAACCTACTTGAGCTGTTCAATAAATTGGATGGTTTAAATAATATATAGACTGTCTTTCTGGATTCATGAGAACAGCTGTGAGAAGCACTGACTTGTTCAGCCTGCAACAGTCTTCTTTCTTATGCTTAAAAAGTTATCTTCACTAGGCATCAAAATTTCACGTCTGACTTTTGGATTCTTCTTTGGAAGATTTCTGGTTAGACCTGAGCTGGCTGGTGTGCATTTCACAGCTCTGTTCTCATGCTGTCTTGCTTGAGTTCCCAGATGTATTTTTTCTAAAGGTCATTTAAAAAATCTCATGGCAGAGAAAGGAAAAAGGCATTTTCCCCACCAAAATACCCAGTCAACACATTTCTTATTCCTGACCAAGTTCAGATACCTCTCCAGCCTTCAGACTTTCATATTTATTGTTATTTGGTCTAAGGTTGTGTATAAAGTCCAGAGATCAACAGCTCACTGGGCCATATTTTTATGTCTTCATCCTCTATTGCCTAGCACTTGGTCCAAGAGATAAGCTTGAGCAGGGGGAAGGAAGAAACCATTATTTCAGTGCTACAGGTGGGAAATGGAGCCACAGAGAAAGAAAAAAAAAAAAAAAGAAAAGCTGAGTTTCTATATTCTGGTGTTTTAATTGTGTTATCTTCTTCTTTCTCTACCCTTGGATTACTTCAGGTCTGACGATAAGGAGAAGTGAGGACTTTCATGGATCCATCTATCTCTGACTGCCCAAAGATGCTTTCTGAGGACTGATCCATAGCACCATCCTAAAGCTATGCTGCCCTGCACAGGGCTGCCTAGTGGGGAGTGTGCAAGATCAGGATAAAAATATTGTTATTACTCCATTCTGCCTGCAGTGTTCTCCAAGGTTGCTTCAGGATCCCTCAGTGAGACCTGTGCCTTTAGACCTGTCTCCATAGTTGGACCAGACCTACTTTCCTGGGGTGAGGAACAACAACAGTTAAACCACAACATCAGAGATATCATGGAAGAAGAACTCATGCAAGGATTCAAGGGTATGGAGTGGCCTTGTGGAATGGATGGATGCCATCTCAGTCAGCATTGGTTTCAGTATCTACAAATAGTTTAGTCATGCTAGGATCCCTCTATAGTCAATGGGGAGAAATAGGGTCCTAGGGGTGTGATCCATGTGACCTACTTTAGGCATCTACTCTGCTATGAGATGAATTGCATCTCTGGTTCCATTGATTGTATATTGATGAGATGTCTGTTTACTGTAAGAAAGGAGCTTTCGGTGACTAGCTTAGACTTAGAGGCCTGAATCTAATCAGACTAATCCACCCTATATGTCTGCACATGCTCCAGTTCTCTTTCTTGTTGCCCATGTAGACATGACAGGGAATGCCTTCTTTTTCTTTGGGAGACTGCAAATAAATCAGTTTCAGAAAGTACTCAAAAAGAGCAGCAATATTAGAGAGGGATAGCATGCGCACAGAGCTGGGTAGGAAAAGGTATTTGCTTCTCCTGTCTGCATTTGGAACAAATTTGCAGGAATGAAGGGCGATAAATGTCATTTTGTGCCTAGAAATAAATATATCTCGGTGAAGTAAGCTTTCCTGGAGTCTTCTGGCAATTTGCCACAGAAAGGAAAAAGGTCCTCCCTTCCCTGCTGAGATATTCTTCCTTGAAAGGTTTGGACAATTACTGCATTTTACCTTTTCCACCACAGCATAGATGCTTTCTTCTTTTTAACAGTTTGTCTATGAGCATTTTAGCTTCAGCTTAATAAGAGAGGATTGATGTTCACACTCTATAGAGAGGTTGTACAGGCCAATGTTTCCACTTCTTGCAGTAAGATCATTATTGAAAAAGACACTTTAGACACGTGAGTGGGGCAATAATAATAAAAAGCAACCTGTCCTCTTCCTCCACTCCAAAAAAACCCCACCCCTCAAAAAAAAAAAAAAAAGACCAATCACCAAACCTCCCTTCCAAGGGAAAACCCAAATCAACCAATCAAACAAAAAACCAACAAACAACAACAACAAACCAAACAAAAAAAAAAATGGGTGCAAAGAGAGGCTAAAAAATCTTGATGACACAAAATGATTATCATCCTGAAAATGGAAATCCTACTAAAACAGAATTCTAATGTTTTATGTTTCAATGTTTCTTTAGACCCACACTGCCACTTCCCAACTCTCAGATTGAACCATTAATAATCAAGAGCCAATTTTTTCTCTTATTGTCCTCTATATATGTCCTCATGCAGTGAAAACTGGTATCAACAGCCAGTCTATTCTTTCATTACATATCAGTGCTGAGAAATCCATGAGAGGACACACGAGCTTTTTTGCAGTGAACTGATGGACTCGGGCTTGGTTTTGCTCCCTCAGAGTTCAGTAGAAATTGTCAGGCTAGGGGTGGAGAGAGCAATAGCTTCAGGCCATGTCAGCATGGATAGCCTCTCTGGAACCCTGAACAGCATCTCAAGTCTCTTCATGTCAACACAGACAAGCCACAAAGTTTATGATCAGTGGTTTTGTGCCTGGAAACTGAGACTGTACTCAGGAGTTGCCTCTCTGCTTAATATTGTGGAGATATAAAAGGTAGCCAGGCTCCAAGTCAGGAACACAAGTGTCTCTTAATGCCTCACATGCAAAAGTCACTTCTGGCTGAAATCCACCTGCTGTTTCACTTCTCCCTGTCACTGGTTCAGCTGGATCCTCTCAGATCTGCCTTGGTGTGCAGGGCCACGAAAGGCAGGGAGTGAAAAATGCATTCAGCAGCACAGTTTTATACCAGAAGAATAACATGCTCTGCTGCAAATGCACAAGACCTGCTTTTTAATGACTTGCTTCTTTGCATCTATTTTTATATATTTGATCTCTTCCACTTAGATGTATGAGGAGCGGCTGAGATCACTTGGCCTGTTCAGCCTGGAGAAGAGGAGGCTGAGGGGAGACCTCATCGCAGTCTACAACTTCCTTGCGAGGGGGAGTGGAGGGCCAGGCGCCGACCTATTCTCCTTAATCACCAGTGATAGAACCCACGTCAATGGTGTCAAGCTGAGGCAGGGGAGGTTTAGGCTAGACATTAGGAAGAGGTTCTTCACTGAGAGGGTGGTTGCACACTGGAACAGGCTCCCCAGTGAAGTAGTCACTGCACCAAGCCTGTCTGAATTTAAGAGGCATTTGGACTGTGCACTTAGTCACATGGTCTAAAATTTTGGGTAGACCTGTGCGGTGCCAGGAGTTGGACTCGATGATCCTTATGGGTCCCTTCCAACTCAGGATATTCTATGATTCTATGATTCACTTTGAAAAATATCAGCAGCAAAATACATCTGTTCTGACTGCATAGTGAAATGGGTGGATGGCTGCAGAGAAGGATTGCTAGTGCCAGAAAATTGCCTGATAAGATGGGTAACTGCCAGATAAGATGGAGGGTTTGGACACAGATCTGTGGATCTCAGATGCAGAAGTTTAGCTCTTTCATTTCAAGGAGTGCCTGTGTAGATGAACCCAGTCAAAAAGAGGTTGTGTTTCCAAAAGGACCTTTACGAGTGTGACTTCTCCTGCCTACATGAATTACTTTGCATCAGTCAGCTTTGATCTTCTAAACCACTCCTCAAGGCCATGGACAACTCCCTTTAAGGTTTTTCTGTGGATTATTAAATGTAATGTACCTATAATTTTAATATCACATCCTGCTCAGAACTCATTAGAGCTCAAAACTGGCATAAGTAGCAGTGAAACCCTTGTTCTCATCTTAAACCAGCCAATAGAACTAAATGATGTAGATGTAAGCTTAACTTCCAGAAAAGCAAAAGTAAATGGTGGAGAGCAGGTTACTGGGAGGGGAAAGGGACCACAGAGACGTGGAGAGACACTGCCATGTTTGCTGACAGACGAGTCCATGTCCAAGCACAGCCTCCCAAACTTGTTATTCCATTGACAATCCTCAACGGCTCCATTGTCTTCATGGCGTTTTTCCTGATTGATACCTCTTGTCATTGACACGAGAATCTGCTCCCTTTACACTTTATGAGAAGCCAGGTAAAATAATTCCACCATGCCTTCCTTTTTATGAAAATGGAGCAAAGCATGGCACACAGACATTCAATCTCCCATCGGAGATAAAGCGCCTTCATTTACTAGCTCAGAAAATCAATACCTGTGATTTGATATGAGCATTTATTTTCACTTAACTCCTTTCTATCACTGAGCCATTGGGGGAGGGCAGGAGAGCTTCATTTATTGCAGCAGGATTTGCAGCGAATGCTGCCGAGTGAATTGCATTTCACTGTGTGCACACATTCATCTGTCTTGCTGATATCTGTCTTATGTGTCTCTGCCTTCCCCAGTGGGATCAGAGGAAGGCTGTGTCCAGAGACATGGCAAACCATGGTCTATGGGCTAGTAACTCGGATGGTGGCATTGCCGCCTTGTGGCTCTTTTATCATAAGCCTGTGTGAGTGACTGTGAGGCAGTCCTCTGAATGGGTGGAGGACAAGACAGCTCTTGTCCCAGAGTGTCATTTCTGGAGCCATGGAGTCTGGTCTCCAGAAAAGTCTCACATATTTATCTTAAGGGGAAAGACATAGGAAATTTTACATGGTATCTGCATGGGAGAAAGGGAAAAGAGAGAGAAAAGATTTTGAATTCAAGCCTCTTTCTTGCAAGGATAGGGTTGCTTATCCTTGATCCTTGCCTTGATGGGCAACCCAGAAACCAGGGTTGGCTATCAGCTTGTGCTGGTTGCTGCAGCATCTGGCTGCAGAGAACTGTAGAGGCTGCACGCCCCATGGGGACAGCCCCCTCCAAAATCTTCATGGGACCCTGGGGTGGTTTTACAACCTGGCTGGGGCCATTTTTAAATACCAGAGGGATTCTCCTAGGGATGGAGTCGCATCCTTACGGAGGGGTGATAACTAGCACTGGATGCTGCTCCTGGTGTTGGTGTGGAGGCATGTGGATGGGTGAGGAAATAAATAATAAACAAAAAAGTCAGCTTGTCAGTGTGTGAGGATGGAAATGAAGAGCACTGACCAGTGATGACCTTTTGTTTACATTTCCCTCCGAAAGGGAGAAATAATTGCAGTTTCTATGTGATGCTGCCTTCAAATTACACCCTCTCTCCCTGCTCTATTCAAGACCAGCCAGTGATGACATTAGAGTCTTGAATCAAACTAAGTGGTTACTATGGTGTCAGGCTGAAATTATGAATCTCAGAGCCCGCCAGCTTGGAGAAGGAGCAGTGGCGGACACATAATTAAAACTGGGAGAGAGAATAGAAGCCACATTGTGTCTGAATAGCAGCGAGATTGCACTTCCGAGGAGCAGTTACAANAAAAAAAAAGATGTGCATAGCAATGCAGCTAAATGCATAATCAGGGACCAGGAACAATGCACTCTGCTGGTATTTCACTGCTGGCTGGATCTCCAATGGTTTCCCTTTGGTACCTCCAGTAACTGCCCAGAGCCCTTCCCTAGCATCCCCCTCGCAGTAAAAAAGGCATAAACCCAACAGCCTCAACACTTTGCACCAGGAAGAACAGTTTTGCAAGGCACAGCAATGACGTGCCAGGAGACTGGATGCGGCCTCACGTGCCCTCTGACACAATCCTTTCCCCCTGGGCCAGGCCCCAAGCAGAGCAATGATTGAAGAGAGGCAGAGGTAGGGCCAGGATGCTGGGAAGCAGGATGGATTTGGTAGTTTTAGCGGTCATTAGCAGAGCTCATTGTGAGTTTGATAGATCTGCACTGCTTTGTTACCGTTAAGTGGACTGATTGTGGAACATAGAAACGTTTTTAGTGACATGACAGCTAATTTAGAAAGGGGGGAGTGGTGGGAAAATAACACGCATTATTCCATAATTATATCTCACTCTGTTCCAGCTCCATGACTGTCTCCCCTGAGAACATAACTCTGGGTTCTCTGACACCCCGAACAAGAAAGAAATGTCAGGATTCTTCCTTTGGGCTGCTGCACTGTGTGTCCCAGCCTGCTTTTATGCATTATCCCTTTCCCATACCTGTTGAACGCCAATACCAGTGCTATTCTGCTAGCCCATGCACAGCCCAGGCAGCAGGTTTCAATGAATCCTTAACATAATGCAATGGATTTTGTTCTTGTCTCCTCCATTTCATGTTGGAGACTGCCCATTCATCCATTCTTCTGGGGGAGACATGGTCGTCCAGTGTGGATTAGAGGACAATCTGAGCAGGGAGAGCAATAATCTATGTCATATAGACCTGGGGCATTCCTGCCAGAGCCCTGGGGAGAAAAAGACCACTGCATCGTCCCCTACAGGCACCCCCCTGCACTGTTTCTAAGGGGCAGATGTACATAAAACAGATGATAGAAAGTCACACTAGGCTGTGCCATTAAATATAGTCAGAAGTGCACTAGCACAAGTTGGTGCCAAGGGTTATCAGCCATGTCACGGATGTCATTTACCATGTACAGATGCTCTAAAGGTTTATGAAATCATGTTTTAGATAAGGTGTGACCATTGGGTCAAGGTGGGGTCCTTGTTTAACAAAATGCTTATATATATACATGACATTTAGGTCCTGTGGAAGTCAGGAGATCAGAACCTTAATGGTCTTACAGTAGAGATGAGTAGGAAAAACATGCAAAAATGGGTTATTTTTTATCACTAGGCTCAAAATACCTGAGCTGAATGCTCTCAGGGATGGATCAGGTGAAAGAATAGATGCTGTTTCCACTTTCTCCCAGTCCTGGCTCCACCTATAAAGATAATTAAAGGCTTGCAGAGTTGGATCCCCGTAAAAGAAAAATATCACATCTTTTTAATTGACGACCTATAATATAAAGAAATCCAAGCATGGTTGGTAGGCAGTACAAGAATTGCCTTCCATCTTTCTTCTTTCAGATCTTTCAGTCTGCATTTCAAGAGAGAGAAGGAAAAATAATTGAAATGCAAAGCAGAGGGGTGGGGAGTTGGCAGGAAAGCCAGGGGGGCGGTCCTGTGAGCTCTGCATTGGGAAAAGTCCTCAAATGCAGCTGCTGCTTCATGGGAGCAGTAGGCTATTTTTAATGTGCTGCGGCTGTATTTGCACTTCCAATTGCTGTCATTAGGAAGGCAATATTGACTTTTGTAATTATTACGTCAACGTGGTTCATCGGAGGTAGCCACCTCCCACCTTTTGAACACCTGCTGGATACCTTGCTATGCTGAGGAGGTCAGGTGAATCTGCTGCAATTATACCAGTCTGGTAGTGTTACTGGGACTTGCACATTCCTCGTAAAACTCCAGCTGTGCTTTGGATGGAGACCATTCTGGCCCAGGGACCATAGCAGTTGGGCAAGCCAGACTGAAGCCTCTCCAGGCAAGAGCTGAGGGAAGTTTCTTGGCAACTTGGAACATCTCTTTGCAAATCTGATCTGCTTGTCAGCATGCCCCTGGAGCAAATATCCCCTCCCTAGATGAGTGCTGAACTGAAGGAGATGGGGCTCACCGTCCTATGGGAGTCTCCGTAAGGAGGGAACTAAGAGAGCTCTGGAAACACTCAGAGATCTATGGCAAGAGTTCCCACTTTCTCGGACCCTTGGCTAAGGCAACACGTAGGATGCTATATGGCCTTCCTGTAGTGATGGATACAGATCTTTAGAAAGGAAACATCGAACCAGGGATTGTCTAGGGTTGACAGCCAATGTGAAGGCTCCTTGGCAAACTTAGGAGGAGGAGCAACTTCTTGCAGCTATGTCTTTCATGAGGATTTTAGATTTTTAAGAAAAGGCAGAAAAACATCTCTCTGGAAAGACACAGATTAATCTTGTCTTGGGGTGGAGGGGAATTTTAACTAGCTCCTCCCCATTTCTTCTTCAGCTTAGAAAGATTTTAATAAATTCACACCTCCTCAATGGTAGACTACCTAGTTCATCTTTTATACCAAAATGGTCAAACAAAAAGATTCCAGGCCTCACTTGCTACCAGAATCCCTGTTATAGCAGAATATGAATTATGTGATTAAGAAAAATACTCTGAAAATAGAAATATTTGGCCAATTCTGCTGAGCTTTAATTAAAATTAATATTATACCTTATTGGAGCCGAAAATCTGAAGCATCACATGTAACTGAATATATTTAACCAATTAACTAAGTCAAACAAGGCTGTCTAAACTTAATCACAGACCTCTCCATTCCCCTATTACATCAAGTGCTGCTAATGCTGTTATACTTTTGACAAGTGGCCCCTGGTAAATGAGCAAATCAATAATGTATTTGAGCTAGAGAAGAGAGGAGGAAGGAACTGAGCACATTTGCATTTCCGTAGTGCCTTTACTTGATGATCTCAAAGCACTATGTGAACTTTTAATCTGTTAAACTTCCAGCAGTGTGGGGAGGCAGAAGCAGGTGGTTGAATTAGTCACCTTTACAGATGTCCATTAAGATGTAGGGACAAAGTTCTAGATTCAGACAGGGCTTCAGGTCCAGAACACCAGGCCCTTCCATACAAAACCCTTGGCTTGTGGCAGACCTCACTCTGCCCATGTTCCCCATAAGACAGGGCTTGCCTAGTTCCCACCTTACTGGTGACTCCCATGGGACACTGAGCTCCGTCTTCTTCCATTGAGTTGTGGTTTCCAATTTGAGGTGCTAAAGTCTGTCTCTGGGATTGCTTGGACCAAACTTTGGCTGCTTTAGGACTCATCTACATGATCATCCTGTTATTGTTTAGAAGGGAACTCAGGATCCACGGTCCTCTCGTACTTATGACCCTCTCCTGAGCTCTCTCCTTCTTCTGTGTTGCATAGGATGTTTTATGGCCCATTCAGGCTGACATGAAGATGCAACACAACTTGGTTGGCCATCCCTATTCTCCTGGAAGAGAATCGTGCCTTCCAAAATTTTGGGACTAGTGAAGTTTTAAATGCTCTGAAAGAACCAACATTGACTTTTAATTTGAGAGCTCTTTGCAATAACAGTTAATCTCTTTGCTGAGAGCCTGCTATTGATATTCATCCTGAATTTTGCGATTATAAGAACAGAAGGCTAGGGACATATTTATAATGTCCCTTGTACAATAAATAGAATAAGTATTTATATAGTCACAACACTTGACTGTTTAGCCTGAAATTTGAAAGACCTCTCCAAACACTAAAACACAGCAAACATTTTAGACCCACTGTACAGGAGGAAATTGGGACCATGAGAAATCCATGCATGATTTGCCTGATGTGACAGATTGGATCTGTGGCTGAACTGAGCAGAGAGTTTGTGGGATTCATTCCCCACGTCATAGACACTTTTCCTGTAATCTTTCTTTCTTTCTTTCTTTCTTTCTTTCTTTCTTTCTTTCTTTCTTTCTTTCTTTCTTTCTTTCTTTCCTTCTTTCCTTCTTTCCTTCTTTCCTTCTTTCCTTCTTTCCTTCTTTCCTTCTTTCCTTCTTTCCTTCTTTCCTTCTTTCCTTCTTTCCTTCTTTTTCTTTCTTTTCTTTCTTTTCTTTCTTTTCTTTCTTTTCTTTCTTTCTCATGGGAGAAATACATCTACAGAATGGTTTTCCAATAATGGGCCATTTATGTTGCATCACGGTGTGATTAACGGATCTTTACATCCCCAGAGAGGATTGGGCTAGTGACACCACTGCCACACCAGCTCCTCTGAACTCAGGAGCTCAGTTCTATTTTTGGCAGGTCTGGGATGAACCGGAGGAGTTTCTTTGACTCCGGTGGAGCTGCTGGGGATCGATCCCATCTGGAGCCTGTGACGACTGATGTCCAGGAGAGCTCAAACCCCATCACATGGCAACAGGAGGGTAAAGAGCTGCGACTGCACTCAAAGTGAACAGATACTTAGAGGAATGAAAGGCAAAGATGACTCGTCCCCCAGAAAGCAGTGTAGTCAAAGGAAGAAAGTTACAATAATGGTAGATAAAACCGTTATAAATGAAAGGAAAGTTCTGACTGCACTGATGCTGTGAAGTTGTGTTTAGGGGCTTGAAGGTGTGGGAAGGGGGTAGAAATTACTACTAAGAAAAGAAGGATGAGGAAGTTTCTTTTATTAAAAAGGAAAGAGGCCCTGAGTGGAGGCGGGCAGAGTGGTGAAGGCAAACACTCCATGAGTTCTTGAATTTTCGGGGTGGGCAGTTGGAACAACTTTGTCACAGTGCCGAAAATCCCAGAGTCCCTTGGGCAGCACCTTTTGTGCTCTGCCTCTGCAGAAAGATGGCTTTATGAGATAATGATGTTATTTCAGCACAAACTCTTTCATTCCTGCAGCAAATTAAAAGAGGAAAAAGAAAAAAAAGAGGGGGGGGCAGACTTAGGGGGGGAGGAAGAAACCAATGTTATTTACTCCTCTGCAGCTGACATTAAAGGCTCCTTTAAGGGCCAGTGGGTTATTAACTTCCTGTCGCCTGCCACAATGATATGCTGTGACATATTGTCACCGCATTCCAGCGAAGCCTTAAACATTAATTGGGAAGTAAGATGAGTGAAGCGGCTTTAATGAGATACCTTGTTGTAACTTCTAACTTTACACATTATTTACAGCGATTCCACTAATGGTTCCATCCATCAGAGACAGGGAGAGGGATTGGGGGTGAGAGCAGGGGAAGGGGGGTGAAAAGAAAAAAATAGGTATTGGAAGCAGAATGAGAAAGGTAGAGAGTAAGGTGGGAGGTGTGGGACGGGGAGAGAGAAATCCCATCCCTCTAGTGTTTTTCCCCCAGGTTTACTTTCCTTCTGTCATTTTTCACCTACAGACATTTTTGCTGTAAGAAGACAGGGAAGTAGGCTATTTCCTAGCTCAGTGCCACCAATCAGCCTGGCTTTGAGCCCTCAGTGTTGCTATCTGTACCCATTACCGGTGCCAAAGCAATCTGTCACGGCCTCCTGACTGCCCAGGTCAGGCAGGCTCATCCCGTGACTGTGATGTGCCAGGTGAGCTCCGAGCAGTGGGACATCCTGCCTCCTCCTCGCAGCAGGGAGGAGGCACGAGGGTGCTGGGCTGGATGCACAACATGGATGGCGATGGATGATTCCTTGAGGCTTCCTTCGTGCTGAAGTACTTCTAGCAGCTGTAAGCAAGGCATTCTGTGGCCAACTTCAAGTGATCATCGGCCTTATGGTTGCTTTACCATGCAGTGCTGCTCCCCGCTTCCTTCCTAACTCCTCTTTTCTCCTCTCTTCCGTAGGATGCTAACTGAGGTTGTACCAAATTCACCTTAGGTTTCCACCAGGATGGGTGGGCAGCTGGAAACTCATTCACAAGGTTGTTGTTAAACGCTAACAGGGTATGCAAAGCAAGTACTGCAAAAGTACTGCAAGGATCAGTGGGGTGAGTTTATTTTAATATTTGCTTGGAAAGTTAAGAGCCAGGTTGTCAGCATCACTGTTCTGAAGCCACCTTGTGGCTACTAGATCTGGTAAAAATCCCATCCAGCTTAAGCATGTAAAACCACCAGGCAATCACAGATCATGGCAGGTGCAGATTTGGAAGGGAAGGTGTGGGTAGGCTGCACTCTGCCTGCTGGTGCTGCCCAGTGAAATATCCTAAGTTGCAGTTACTTGATAGCACAGGAACTGCATGGCAGCACAGCCCTTCCCATCAGCTCTGCAGCTCTGCCCACCTCTGTAAAGCCAGCACGGCCCTGAGACCAACAGAGCACCAGTGTCTGCCGCCTCCAGGGCCTTTGAATTATAGCCCTAAGCCTACAACAGGAAAGATGCTGGACTGGCAACCCCAGAGCTGCAATCCTCTGAGTAGGGATGTGAGGCCAGGTTAGATCCTATTACGGTGATGTTTGCCCTCCTTTCAGTGCCAGGGTCAAGGCTGAGCAGGTAGCACATGAACCCAGTTTCCAGTTTCTGTGCTCCCTTTATCCCTCCAAAGAGTCGGCTGGGCTTGTGAGCTGGATGGGTCTATGTGGAAGGGGGGAGGATTTGGCCCTGTTTGAATTAGGAGTAGAATGAAAAATCCTGGAGCAAGAGAAGACCAAGATTGTGATAGTATGGCCTGGCAAGAAAGTGTACAGAACACCAGGCATCTCTTTCCTAGCAGGAAGGCATTTGCCCTGGATTACAGACTACATGGTTTCAGGACGCTCCGTGCGCTGGCAGGTTTATGCTCCTGGTTCTGTTTTCCATTAAATCATTTCTATCCTTGTTAACAGCAAAGCCCCACAGAAGCACACGCAATCACAGCTAATGGATGCCAGTTTTATTCCTAGATTTAAAGTATGCTCTTTTTTTGCAATACTGGGCTGGAGTGCTGCTGAAATGGAGCAGACAAAGAGACAATTAATTGCAAGTACGGGTGTATAAAAAGCACCTGGGGATAGATCAGCTGGGGGAAACACATGGAGTTCAACAGCACATGCGCGTGCCAACGGCCCCCTTTCTCATGAAAAGTTGAAATTCTGAACTCCACTCCCAGCTACCTGTCAAGGTTGGCGTGCCTTTAATTATAACGTCTGTGTGCTTTTTAGACACCATTTAATTCTCTCTGACAGCCACCCATTTAAAAATAAAGGCAAACACTCAGAACTTAGTGGCACATCGGAGCCAGGCAAGGGATGTGCTAATTGCCAGATGTTGTTCATTTGACTCTGATCCATTACCAAAATTAAAGAAGAAAGAAATGGAAGTAGGAAAAAGAAAAAAAACCACCCCGCCTCCTTCCACAAAGCTGTCTGTAGGTTTGAGTCGCTGCTGTTAGCTGATTTCACCAAACAGAGCACATTGGGGTGTTTCTGCATTATCAGCCTCACAGGCCAAGTCACTTTATGCAATGGACTGTGGAGCCTCTCTCCTGGGGCCCGGTGTTCAGCAGCTTCCAGGGCTAGCAAGGAAATATTTCCCCACAGTGCAGCCATCTGTAGCCTCTCTCTGACATTTCCAGTAGCTAATCTGCTTTATCAGAGATGAAAAATTTCCATAGCTGGTGGCTTGGGAGAATGGGAGGAGAAGTCAGAAAGTCAGCCTGGATTTAAAGTAACTCTTCACTCGGATGGTTGCTAACGCCTGGTCCCAGCATCTCTTGTGCTATTTAGTCTGGGAAAGAGGATTGCTTGGTGCCGAGGGAAAGGAAACAAGGTCAAGGATGAAGACCTTGAAGGCCTGTTTGCGCGCTGGAACAGGCTCCCCAGGGACATAGTCACAGCACCAAACCTGTCGGAGTTTAAGAAGCGTTTGGACTATGCTCTCAGGCACATGGTCTGAATGCTGATTTTTGGGTAGACCTGTGTGGAGCCAGGAGTTGGACTCAATGATCCTTGTGGGTCCCTTCCAACTCGGGATATTCTATGATTCTATGATTCTATGACACAGTTGGGCTGCTCCTAAAGCAAACCTAATCTGGATTTGGACATAGTCCAGTAGGTTCCCCTACTGGATTTTTTACTGCATTTTTCCTCTGTGAATCCCAAGGGGAGTTTCATTTATTCACCAATGATTCTTGGGGAGACACTCAGGTGCCAAAAACAGGCAGTGAGTGGAGGTCAGCTCTTAAATGTCCGATGTGCAGTGCTTCAATACCCACTTCCTAAACAAAGAAAGCAATGACTGAAAGCCGTATGGCACATGGGCTCTCTGTGTTCCATTTGTTACCCCCTGAAAGGTGGCTCACACTCTGTGCTGTCCAAACAGCACCCTAGTGGGCTGACCTGTACCTTTCTGCTTTTCCTGGTGTATTGGACAATCCACTGCGCCTACTTTTTCCACTGCTTCTTGAAACTCCTGTCTGCAGACCAGGCTTGATGCAGGAATAAGCCAGGGAAGGGGGGCCTGCAGGATAGGATGTGGCCTGATATGGGAAAGGGTGTATGGCTTCATTTTGAGCCACCTTCCTCGCCTCCAAGGCAAGGTTTTCCTGATACATTTGAAGAATTACATATGCGCCTAAAATATGCAATTAGGCTCATGGCTCACATATATTCAGTGAGCCCAAAAGAGACCAGAGCATCTATAAATATTGGAGGTTTTATTTATTTATTTATTTTGAATTACTCATTCCTTTATAAGTAAAAAGTAGGACAGATGAGCTGTGAAGGAGGGTAACAAGGCAAAATTAGTTTTCTGTCATTTGTGGCTGCTCTAATCCACATGAAAAAGGTTCTGAACAGCAGTGTTTGTGTCCTCCTCCCTTGATGGGGTAAATGCTGGGAATTCATTAAACAGACAACCTGGCTGTGCCTAAATCCTTCATCTGTCACAGGGATTTGTTTTAGAAAGCTCTACTCTTGCATGAGATATATTTGGATTTGGAGCACAAAGAGTATCTTCATTTAATAGCTCTCCATTCTTATCAGGTTGGCCTTCCTTGGGGCTGTCCTTTTAGTTCTCTGGGAGTTTATTCTCATAACAGGCTCATCTATCCCTTTGTCAGATATTCTTTTAAAATGGCCCCTGTGCAGTAAATTGACTTAGTTCACGAAAATTCCTTCCCTTAACTGGTCCATACGGACAAGCAAAATCCACTATTAACTGCATAGCAATAATGTTTTACAAGGACATTCCTGGCTTTCTACCCACTACACATACAGTTTAATTTTGACAATATTTTTAAACAGGCTATAGGGTGTCTCGTCCACACTTTTCTAAACAGGTCAGCTACCTTGTACATGGCCCCATTTACAGCCCTCCCATGGGTTTGATCTCCAAACATGATGCATGGACCATCTGGAGGAGGAGGCCCACATGGTGGGCAATACCCTGATGAAAAAAATCATGCTGCCAGGCTGCAGATAGGGGAAAACATCTTTTTCCAAGTCTTTCCTGAATAGAGGGACTGTCTACTTGGAGCAGAGCTCACCACCATGGCACTACTCTGCTTTGGACTGGGCAAACTGGGCACATTTAGTAGGAGGACTCCAACCATAGGGGTCCAAAGGGAAACTGCAGTGCTGTGTTGCAAATATCTGAAATACTGCTTGCAGAGGTAGTGCTCAAACTTCAAGTAGGTGATTGCTGCTTGCCTGGTGCAGAATCTACTCCATCAGGCTTGTTTCATTAGCAACCATGCGTCAGTGGCAAATATCTCCACCATCTTGCTCTGCAGATGTCATACCACTCTTTGACCTTTGCACTTTGCACCAGAAGTCCAGAGTTATCCCAAGGGCTTTGAGATGTGCATCATTTGGCAAGCAGGCTGCAGTAGTCAACTGAAATGTTCCCTACATGAGCTGTACATGAAATGCAGGGTGAGCGGATGGGAGAGGGGGAACTATATTATCTTTTCTCCCTAACAAGGAGAGATATAGACAGAGAATACAGTATACAGTTCACTTAACTAATTTTCTAACCAGCAGTCATTGCAATGTTCTCTCTAGGATTAGAAGGGACAAGGGAAGAGGCAGAATAATAAATCCAGGCTGGCTTTTTGCAAGCTACAACCATATCATTATAGGAAGGAGTTTAAGGACATCCACTGTGGGGAGAAAAAATTAAAAATAGAGGCCATTTCAGCTCACCCCTGGCAGCACAATTAGTTAAAATTAAATTCAAGAAAAAATAAGTTTCATATGCCATCTGAATAAAATCCCCCATCTAAACAGTGTTCTGCGGCTATCTGCGCCACTGAGTTGATTTGGACGGGAAGATGCCTCATCTTGGGATGTAATGGATCCATTTCCCACCTGCCGCTGCCACCTGGAATGTCAGCCCACATTTGCAGCCAGCACTCTTCTCTTATCCTGAGAGCTGGGCTCTGAGGAAACCTAACAGGATGTGAAGAGCAGTGGTGGGGAGGAGGCTGGCATGGCTGCACCCAAAATGGCTCTTGGGACACCCACCTGCTTTGGCCAGCTCTGCCCCTTGCTGCTGGGCAATCTCCAGACAAAGCAACATGAGCATCCCCATGTGAAATCAATCTCTTGTCACCAGGCATCACCTAGCTCTTGGGAAACAGCGGGGCACTGTTCAAAAGAGAGCAGAAAAATCAGCTGAGTGATTTTTATTTTTATTTTTTGGAAGGGAGTTTTAATTCCTTTCTGTGCTTCTCATTCAGACAAGACTCCCAAAGGACAGAGGAGAGCCCAAATGAACCAGCCTGCAATGCATACTTATCAGATTAAATGGCACTTACTATCCAGGCCACTGCCCCAAGGACTGGGAATTACATGAGTTTTCCATCTCTCCCCTTCCGTTATAATCAATGGACAAAAAATAAAATACTAATAGGGGAAAAAGGTTCAGTTCCTTTAGGCAAATCCCCATCCTGCAGCACTTGGTCACCTTTGGCTGCTTATAGCAGCTTAGGCTTTTATCTCTGCCTGGCCCTGGCCCACTCCCTGGCAGACAAGTGGTGTCACCTTTTAAAAAATAAACCCAAATAAGTAAATCTCTATCTCAGAGGTTCATCTCCCACAAATCAGCATTACTCTCCTGTCCGTACTGGGTCCAGTTTCCCTTTGCTTCAGTTTTCAGGCAGTCGAGAGAGCTCTGCTGTCTCTCACAATAGACAAGATAGCTGTTTTTAATCACCAGAACAGAGATTTGCCACTTGCATATCTCCCACCACCAGTTTACTGTGTAATTGCATAATTATTTAGCGATGTCAAAAGTGCATCTAGATTACAGGAGACGAAGCTGTGAGTGTCTTTGAAGAGATGCTTTGGAAGGGCTTGCTATGATACAGATACACCTGCAGGCATGGAGAAGAGGAGATGGGGAAGCTTTTCTTTCAGACTGGGTCTCCAGAGGCTCTTTAGCCAAGAAAATGTGGTGGCATTATTAAAAATGATAATTATGTCATGCAAAATAAAATGGCAGGTGGCAGGCAGAGTTTGGGATGGAACAGGGGAGATGTGGATTGTTTTACTGCAGCTTATGGATATTACAACAAGGCATGAAGGGATTGATCCAAGAGCTAGCTGGCATCTTCTCACTGACTTCAGGGGAATCTGGCTCAGTCCTCAAAAAGTCAGGAGGAAGCTGCGTTCATTCCACCGGGGCTACTCCTGGTTTACACTAATGTGCAGGAGATCAGCCTGAGATCTGCTGCCTGAAAGTGCCTAGACTTGCCTGTCTGTATGGTTCTTCTGGACACAGAAAACCAAACTTTTGCAATAACATTCCTCTGGCTGTATTTGAGGGGAGCAGAAATATTTCTGGATTTGCAGCTTTGCATGATGCCTGATGGGACATCCTTCTGAAAGGAGCTGGGAAGATTAAAGTTTGCAAACTTGACATATAGACTAGAAAGTGATGCTGTGGCTTGCTGTTTCTGAGACCCTGGCCCTAGAATGGCAAAGCACTTTGGTATAAGGATGGGGGAAGAGACACAAGTGGGAGATCATGAAGAACTGCTGGAGAGGGAGATAACGAGAAATGCTTAGCACAAAAACTAACCCACCTGTAGATGCATTGTCATGCCCAGGAGGGATTGAGGAACTGACCTGGGGAAGGTGCATGGAGGGAAGGACCTTTCCCTCACCTTCTGCTACCACCTTTACACCACCGTCCTTCGGTGCTGCCACCTGGCCGACCAGCCAACGCACAGCTCCATCCCCAGTGCCCCCCCAGCCCCCTGCACACACCCCGGGCTTGGTGTTATTCTTGGGGCAGGACAGACCGGGAGGCAGGGCTACAGCGGTGTGAGCTGGAGTGGCTAAACTGCTTTTAAAAGCCACTTAATAAAGCTAAGCAGAAAATCTAAAATGAGTTAAAGGACCCTAATGTGAATCTCAATTTTTAAAATTCATAACATTTATCAGTGTCTGCGCAAGGCAGCATAACAGAAGTAAACATCGACTCCCATTGACTCCGCTGGCACCGCTGACAGCAGAATCGGTCCCTCTCTCTGTCGACGGTGCTGCTGTCTCCGGGCATGTTAGATGGATGTCTGTGCTACCTCAGCCAGGATCTTTTCTCTTGTAAGGGGCAAAGATCCTCAGCAGTCTAAACGAGCAGGACAGAGGCACGTCCCGGTGCTCTGGGAGAGAGCGTTTGCTGGAGCTCTTTTGCATGCTGTTCGTCTCTGACATTCCCTGCAAGCCGCACAAGTCCTGAAGCTGCCAGAAGGGGAGGGATAATCACCTCTGTGCTCGAGTCCTTCCTCCAAAGCAAAACGTTTCTAAAATTGGCAGCACTAAGGTGCCAATTGCATTTGAGACGTGTTCTGAAACGCTGGTGAGGGTCAGAGAAATGACTCTGGAAATGGCATCTTGTTATTGCACATGCTTGGTTTGTAGGCAAATTCCTCTCTGAGTCATATCTGCTGGGCTGGCTGACAAAAATAAACCAGCCCTGAGCGGTCAGCAGGCCAGTGCCTGCCAGGAGCCCGCGCTTGCAGGGCTGCCTTGTCCCTCAGCCCCAGGCACCCAGCTGGATCTCCAGGCTTCTACACCCATGGTAGGCACAGAGCCTTCACATCCATGCTGTTCTCCTGGGAGAGCCCCGTGGCTGCTCCCCAGGGCTCTGCAGCTGCAGGCATGGGGGTCTGGTGGCTTAATGCACCACCAACCACAATGCTGCGGGTGGTGCACAGCTGTCACGTGCGGGAGTCCCATCAGCAGAGGATGAGGGTGGGTTGGGAGATGACCTAGTGCAGGAATGGAGGGGCTGTCAAGCAGATCCCGCTTCCAGTCTGCTGGCTTATTCCTAGGGGTGTAAAAAACAATGACCCTCTCAGCCTCGGGGAAGGACCCTTGTGGCTTGCTACTGATCATCCCCCTAAAAATGCTCAGCTGAACTTTTGTTTTCTGAGCTCTTTTCCACTGTAACATCCATCAGGTTGCTGTCTTTTCATTCCTTCCTTTTCTTACAGAGTCTTCACTCCGGTTCGCTCCTCCAGATGAGACCAAAAGCTGCTAGCATTTATCACTGTCACCAAAGTATCCCTTTCTTCTGTTTGCTGACACTTCACCCACCGATCCCAATTACTGGCTGTCTTTTCTTCCATTCATACAAATTCCCCATGCAACTTTGGATCATCAATTTCCAGCAAATGGGCTGTGTGCGAGTGCCAGGCCTTGCCTCATCCCCCTGGCTGACTGGTTGCCTCCGGCATGCAGCATCCCTACTGCTCCCTGGCCAGATGAATGAAACTTTGTCAGGAGATCAGTGAAGGAAGAAGAAAGAGCTCGTTTCCCTTCCCACATTCCTCCTGAAATCACAGGAATTGAGTGAATAGCACCAGAAGGGGCATTGCACAAGTCCCAGATCCAGCACAGTTAAGCACTGGCAATACATGTAGACCACGCTTAGTGATGCCCAAATTGCCAAAGGAAATGGGAACCTTGAGAAGGGATCCAGGATGCACATTTTTGTCACCAGACACACAGAGCTCGTCCACGGGCTGAAGAGGGGCTGCAGTGTAATCCTTCCTGTGCTTAAAGTCAAGAACTTACTCAACCTCTTGGAGCCCGAGGTGGTCCTTCCCCTCAGCAGCCTGCTGTTGCCTTGCTCTGCTGGTGCTTGGGAGCACGGTGGGGATGGCCCCAGATGAGCACTGCTCTCTCTGCATGTGTTTGCAATGTGCTGCTGCCTCCTGCCTCAGCATGGGCTGTACCAGGGCATGTTCATTTAAGTGTTGAAATTAAATGAATACCTACCACACAGCCCTTCACACTTTTCAGTGCACCCACGTGTCACTTCTCTGCACCCCCAGCTTATGGGGTTGATCAAAGGTGAGGAGGGAGAAATTTGGCTAGGATCCCCTTGTTAAAACCCTGACAGTAGAAACATTAGGATGCTACTAATAATCCTTCAGCTTCTTAGCATATGATAACTGCCTCCTAAAATATTAATCAAATCATAACATGTGATCCTAAAAATAGGCTTTCCGATTCCACTCTGCTCTCCCCTTAAGGTTTCTTGGGTGGTTTAGAGTTGTTGTGGTTTAACCTTTTCTGGCATTTCACTGATTGTAACAACTGCTTTTCCAGAGAACTGCAAAACCTGATGCCCTTTCCCAGCATGTACACACACACACACACACACATATATGTATACCTACACACACCATTCTGCTTTCCCATCGTTTTGGTGCGAGGATCTCTTCACCAGTATGCAAATACATTAATCCACCCAAGGAAATCAGAGGAATTTATTCTAAAATACAGCACTGCATTATCCCAACCTCCTTTTAGTATGTCCCACCACCTTGCCTTTCCCAACGCTCTCCAGGACAAGACAGAAGATAGACGCACACAGACAGATTTTGGGGAAGCTGATCAGCACCTGTGCCCCTCGCAGGTCTGCAAGAACCCTGACTTCATTGCCTCCTTCCACTGCTGCAATGCTAATGGATGAAGTTCTATAAATATTTGATTGACCTGTCACTGCCATGCTGCTCTCATTTATCACTTGCTCAAGTCGGATCTGAATTACTTTGGAATATTTTGTGCCATCTTTACAGAGTGTTCAATTCTTCCTCTGTCTCCCCCACTGCCCTCTGCTCCTCTCTGCCTTTGATGCAGCACAGCCCAGGTAGAAGCATCTCCCGAAAATGGCAAGGAATGAAGCTGAGTGCCTGAGGCAGTGGGGCAGAGAAGGTAAATCTAAAGAGATGCAAAAATAAACTGGACAGCGCAGGGCAATGTGCAAAGAACCCACCCAAGCCTCAGTGTGAGGGAGTGCATACCACAGTGTATGAGATCAACAGCCCCTTTCTGTAATTTCCATAGTGCTGAGTCCCAAAAGAGGGTTACAGATTTACAAGGAATTCAGGTAATTTGCTCGTCATGGTACCATAGGAAGTGAGTAATTCTCCCGTGCTCACCGCTCTAATCAGAGTCTGGGTATTTTACTAGCGAGGGCTCTGGAATATATTAGGAGATATAGTCCATACAATCAAATTCTATTCTGTTCATTTTCACTCATGTCTTCTCTAGATTTTTACATTTGGGATGAAATCAGCAAATTTTAGGGCTTGCCGAGATTGAAACGACTGTGTTTAGTGATGCAGCCCCTGAGTATGCAGAGACCCGCGCTGCTTTGCTCACAGTAATAAGTCCCCCTGGGGGACTTGCAGCCCCCACTGAACGGGGCTTCCCAAAGCCCTTCGCCCCATGGTAAGTCTGCTAACCCCACTCTGATCCCCACTGCAAAGCTCTTCCAGCTGCCCACATCCACACAGGCACTTTCACGGCCAGTCCAGCCCTGCATTCCCCATGGATGCCACCTGGCCTTTCACCATGGACCTATCGTGCAAAATCCTGGGGCTGAACCAGATGTGGGAGCTGCTCTCGGCGAGGTGGCATACAAATCCCATGGGCTGCGCTGCCTCCGCACAAATAAATCCCTCTCTCAGCCCTCGAAAAACAAAAGCCTGACACATTGAACTACTTCTATCATTAGAACGACCCCTCTCATTAGCTCTCCCCCTCTGCCTCCTCCCTTCCTCGTGTCAGCAATATGCCGATCCATCCTGCTTATACCAGCTCTTACCTATACTCCAATTACTTTTTCATCTCCCCCACCGGCTGTTTTCAATACTATTATCTGCTGCATTTGCTGGATCTGGCTTTCAAGCATTTGACTGATGCCTGATTCCTGTAACCAGAACATGTCTGTTGATTGGACTGTCAATGGATTTCTTGGCAGAAAGGGCATTGGGCCTTGCAAATGTGAAACTGTATTTCAATCTCATTTAGGAGGAAAGAGAAAGGAGAAAGAAAAATATCCTAAAGCCACATTTTTCCTTGCTTTCTTTGAACAAGTGCTTTAAGTAAACAAGCATTTTACCTATTTTTAATAAGGTCATTTGTGACATCACTTTCTTATCAGAAAAGGAACATTTTGTCTCATGTATTTTCAGCACTGGAATGCCCATCTTGATTTTGCAGTGAAAGGCTTCTACTGATTTTTCTCTGGGGAGGAAAAGGAAGTGGGGAGGGAGATGTACATCCATCCCTGCCTTCTGGCTGCCTGCAGTGACACCTTGCTGTAACAAGAGCATGCCAAGCCATCTCCTGGCCAGCCCTCTGCATGCCTGCTTGCAGCCAGAGCCTCTCTGGAAGAATGCACCTTTGACTTTCCTAAATAACAATGCAATTACCTTCAAAAGCTGGCAGCCAAAGTACGTGCTGAGAAATGGCTACCATTAAGAAGAAATTATCCTCTCTCAGGGAACGGCCAATTTGTTAACTTGTGAAGGAGGAGAAAGAACCCAGCTCCAGACCATGTGGGCGTGAGGATGGTGGTGGGAAAGTGGCTGCTTCCAGCCAGCCTGCGCCCAGGGCTGGAGAGAGCTCCTGGGGTTTGAAGGATGAGCCTGGGCTGATTTGGATCCAGCGTGTTTTGCTTTTGTCCTGTACAGGTACAAATCAGCAGGTACACACCATGCAATCCTCCTCCACCCACAGGGCAGGTGTCCCACAGAGTCACGCCCTACACAGAGGCCTTCCACCAGGAGCCACCAAAATAGTCCCATTGCTGGAGACCTGAACTCAGACGCACCCAGCCTTGTCACTTGCCTCTGACTAAAAGAAGGTGCCAGAATTACTGGCATCACCTGATTTGCAAAAGCCCCTGAGGTCTGAGGCTGGGTTTGCAAAACAAAGTCAAAAGCAGAGGGAAGACAATTTTTGAGACAGGAAGGACTGAGGCATAAATACATTACTTGAGGTCAGCTTCCATTGGTCTGTACCGTTAAGGCTGAGACAGGTGAGTTCTCACACACACAATATATTTTCCCACTGACTTATCAAGGGCTCTTCAATGCAAAAAGCGAAGATAACTGTGATCTATGCAGAAAGATTCAGATTCTGTTTAACATTAGAGGCAATCTTTCATATTGCACCAAGCTACAGGGAGCACTGTGTGACATTTCCATATCTCAATGCAACCCCAAGAAGCCCACCAGGGAGTTATCGGGGAACACAGCTGAAATTGCTGGCACTGACAGGACTATGTCTGAAAATATTCACATGTTCAAAGTTGGAGGCTTTCTTGAGACCTTTCTGGAAGACAAAAACAACCTCAATGACTTGGAAACAGATCTGGTGGGCTCATAGTGCTAAATAAATAGCAGCAGAATCGGGGAACTTTGAAAATGACAAGATTTTCTAGGTCAAGTTGCCTTTATTTCCCCCTTGGCCAATACAGAGTGTTTTGTAGAGTGCAGCCTTGAGACCTTCTTCCAAACCAGCCCTAAATGTTACAAGCAACGCAGTTTGACAACTGCTTAGCGGATATGCACAGGCGTTGGCTTTGTAGGTGCTGAAGCTGTTAGTGTATAGCTGCTAATCTGAGCAAGTACGTTTTGAATATTTATTACCTTTTTAAGAGGAATGAGCTTGGGAAAAAGTCTGGAAGCAGATTGTGCAGAAAGCCCCTCCATGAAAAGGGACAGATAACCACTTTCCTCCCTCTGAACACCCCTGACCACATATTGCTGCCATCCTTCTTCCCTTCCCATGCTCTCTTGGTTATGGTGAGACAGCCCAGCTGTGGAAGAGGGCATGGACATAGTGCCCCATCAGTGCTTCCTGGGGGAAAAACTGGCAAGACACTGGAAAAACAGGCAAAGCAGGACTTCGCTGCCTAGAAGTCAGAGCAGGGGCAGAGCCAGGCCTGCTGTGGGAGATGGGGGAAGGAAAGTGCTGCAAATGGAGGTCAGAGCATGGTGGTGGGACCTCTGGATGGTCTGGGCCATTTCTACTACTGGAAGGCTAGAGGAGTGGAGAAGCTTCTTTCTTCTCCCTCCAGATTCTTCCAGCAGAGACACTGTACAATCACAGGCAGCTTCAGCGAGAAAAAGGCAAATACAATAGAAAACACAGACTTAGAGTAGCATCTATCAACTCCTCCAAGTCAAGTGGTAGTCTTGAAGGATGGGCCAACATGGAGAGAGCTCAGAGAGGGCAGGGTGAGCACATCTGCCGGGAGACAGTCTGCTCCTACAGAGGTACACCAGCGAGAAGAGTTCAAAATCCCATTGTGGGGAAGTGAAGGAGGCTCAGGAGAAGTTTCCTGTCTGGGAGACTGCAGGAGGCAAGGCATGACTTCACCAGAAGTGATTTGCAGAAAGTCAGATGCAATAACTATTTCAACCCTAGTACTGGGCTCCTGCATTTTACAGGTGTTTCTGTCCAAAGCCAGAACCTTGTTTCTCATGGCCACATTCAAAACACTCCAGCTGCAGACAAACCTGGGGGAGCATCAGCTCCTCCTGCAGCAGTGTCTGCAGTACCACCTCACTGCACTGCCGGTGTCCTCCTCCACCTGCAACCTGCTCACCGCATGGCTGAAGCACAATTAGGGGAAGACTGACAGAAAGGAGGAAGAATGAATACCACAGCAGCCTGGAAAGCAGCAGCATCAGCAGGCCAAGAAGAGGTTATTCCCCTGATACATCTCCGTTCCCCCCTCCCCATCATGCCAGCAGCCTCTTTAGCTTCACATGGAGGTTGTGAGGATTCATTAGTTAATGTTTGTGAAGCGCAGTATAGATGGAGAGAGCTATGTAAGTGCTAAGTATTATTATTATTACAGAGAGTCGCTGTTAAGGCAATGGATATGCTCTTAAGTGTCATTTCATATTTAATTAACGTACAATAATTGTCTTCCTAAACCTGGAGGTAAATCATTATTCCTGACACTTCCTTTAAAGAGACATTGCAGCAGAGCTGCTGCTAATGGGCCTCTTCCCTGGCACGGGAGGAGTGGGATGAGCTGGGAGCAGGAAGGAGAGCTGCTGGGGAAGGGAGAGCAGCGAGACACTCTTGTCTTCTCCACCATAACCTACGTACATATGTCATGGCCCCATGGAAAGACTGGGCTTTGGTCACAGAGCTGCCCTGAGAGGTTTGCTTTGCCAGCCCCAAGGGAGGTTGGTGCTGCCCCTCGGGCAAAGGGCAGAGCTCCCAAGAGCTGCAGCAGGGCCTGGCAGAGGGCACGAGCCTGCAGCCTTTCCATGGGGCTTCCCCCAGGGCCAGGCTGTTGGCAGCATCGTCCGAGCACTGCACGCAGCTTCTAAGTAACTAAGCACAGCTGCAGCTGTGCACCTTGCTGCTGTGGGTAGCATTAAAGAAACAAAAAAATGATGAAGAAGCATGAAAGCACGGTACTGGGAATTTCCCTGCTATTTTTCAGGAACAACCTTGCCAAGAAATGGTATTCTCAGAGCTAGGCTACGTAACTTTTACCAACAGAGGGAAGCAAGGAGAAATCATCTGTGGGACCATCTGCTCCTCTAGCAAACGGAAAGGGGAAGCCACCTCTCCCACCTCCCAGTGATGTTTGCATTTCCAAGAGAGACCAGAGAAGTAAAAAAAGAAGCAGTCCATCATTAACTCAGAAATAGCCCGCCTACAGGAACCACAGAAGGATGCCTGGGCCCTTCGTGCCTGTCTTTCTTACCCAAATGTGTGTTTTCTCTCCTATTTGTTGTCAAATCAGTGCCCTCTATGGGCCCTCTGCTGGCATCTCTCTGAGAAGCCCAAAGGACAGGTTTCCTCCGGCTGTTCCCAGGCAGCGGGATGCTCAGGGGTCCCGCGGATGCCAGGGTGCTGATCCCTCCATCCTTGTCACCCCTTCCTGGCAGCAGCCCCCGACCCAAATCACTCTCCCCATGCTCCTGCGCACACACGTGCCCTTCCCACCCCAACACCAGCCCCGCTCTGATCGCCTGGATGTTCCTCGTCAGCGCTAAGTGCTCTGAAAGTCACAGGTGATAAAGCTCCGGACACAGCTGAGGACCAGGCTTTGGCCTTGCTGTCGCCTTCCACTGCTCCCCCTGGGACCCTCGAAGTGACGGGGCCTGGCAGCTCACTCCTCACCTCCCCCTTTCTTCCACTGCTCTCATTTATTTCAATTTGCTGTGCTTTCCTCCCGGCTCTCAGCATTAGCTGGGGAGGGGGAGAGGAGGAGGGGAGGAGAGAGGGATTATTTCATGGTGGAGAGACGGGGAAACCCTTGCACGACAGTGGGCCAGGGTCCGCAGGCAGGTGGGGATGCAAAAGAGAGGTGGGGTGCACTAACAGCAGCTGAACGGTCGGGCAGGAGCAGCAGAGGCAGGTGGACATCTCACTGATGGAGAGATTTAGAAATGTAAACTCGGGTGTGAGGTCAGACTGGGGGGCACAGGAAAATCAGCCAAATTTTTAGGCTGATTTCAGGTGCAACCTCCCGCAGTTCGGAACATAATGGGGTCAGTGAATTGGCAAAGTGCTGTCAGGACCTTAGGATGCACTTGTGGCATCTTGGACCGCTCTAGCTGACTATTTCGGTGCCAATTCACGGGAACCAGGGCAATGCGCGCTCAGGGACAGGCGGCAGTGAGCCAGGGGAAGACCTGGGGCATGGGCCGGACTGCTGGGTGAATGGCATGTCTTTGAAAGTCGTCCTTGGTGCAGAACTCCCTTCCCTGAGGAACCAGACTGATGTGTTATGTTACTACTACCCAAAAGCCTATTTCCATGACTCCTTGTCCTGTATGTGCGCTCAGCAGATCCCTGGGGAGATGGATTGCAGGGTCTGTTCTCTTTTATTCCTTATAAATCCCTTCATGATGGCTATAAGAAACTTCCCAGTCAAGCCAACTCCTTATGGATTTTGTTCTTTTTACTTATTCAAGCCATAGAAGGGAGAAGCAGTGGAGATGCACTTGACGAAGGACAGAGCTAAAAAGAGGACACTTCAAGTTAGCATATAAAATCAAAACCTGAAACCATTAAAAAAAAAACCACAGCAAACAGGTGACAAATAATGTATATACTTACTGCCAGCATGATCTCCTATCTGACATGCTGAATTATAGCATGCATTTTTAATCCGTCTTTGGGGCAGAGATTCAACCAACCTCTCTCTCTAGAAATACATGATATGCATTTTGGATGTTGCTGTTAGTTGGTATTATCAATAACCTCTTTTCCCCAAGAGCTTTCTTCAACAATCATCACCCTGCATTGCAGGTTGTCCAATAGAAAATTGGAATGTTAATAAATAACAAGGGAAGAAACAAAGCAAAAAAGAAAACTTCTTGCTAACATCACAAAAAATCTTAAGAGCAGGGGATGGAAGATAATGTCACTGCCAGTTCAAAAAGGTGGATACAAAAATATAATTAAGATGCCTGCATTTCAGCACATCGTCCAGAAAGTGTACTGGCATCTGAAAGTACAAAAATACTCAGATAATCTAGCATTTTCAGGATGTAAGTGTGTTTCTACCTGTTAAAGGGAAAGGCAAGAGAGAGAATCCAGTTGCTATGGAAATCAGGCCATCTCCATGGGAATTCAGAAAGTGGAGTATCCTCTTGGCCAGTAAATCAGACACTGAGCAGCCATTTCTGGACCGCAGCATTGAGCAAACCTGAGCTGCTCACAGGACACATCGTTTCCCCAGCACTGCTGCCCTAACTTAATATCAACAAAATTGGTGAAAAATTGGGTTCTTTCTGGAGTTAAAAATTTGTTTTGTGGGGTGTTCTTGTGAAAGTGTCTCTTTGCTTTTGCTGCAGTTATTGGGATATAGATTTACGTGGCTGGAAAAAAAAGAAACTCTTGGTTTTGCACCTCAGCAAATGGTTTTTCTTTCACATTTGTTGCTGTGGAATAAAAGAGGGTCCGGTATGCAGGGAGTAAAAGGAAACAAAGGACACATTAAAGAATACAAAAAGGAGGAGCTGACATGCAAGTTAGAGGTTTGCTCAGAGGCTGGGGCCCCACAGAGGACCCCAAGCACAGGTCTCCCAGTCAGTGTCCCTAAGTCTGTATTCACTTTGGTGTCACCTTATGGATGAGATTGAGAAGTTTTGAGACAAGGAATGTCACAGGATGCTTTGCTGCAGAGCTCTCTATGGTTTTGTTAGGCAGCTGGTCCCTAGAGCCCAGGAGACTGGATACGGCCCTGCTGAAACCGAAAGCTTTGACATGAGCACCAGTGTGCAGATGGTTGGCTGATGGAAAGCAGGTGATGGACTTACAGTGCTGAAATCCTTGCTTTGACTGCTATGCAAACACCATATATTATAGCTGTAAGTCCTGTATAAGCCAAGAAGATTAAAAAACACCTTGCAGAAAAGAGCTCTAGTCGGATATGCCTTTGTTCAAGAGGACGACTATGTGGTGGTACAAATGCACGTATGTCATTCAGTACTGGTGAAGTTAATGGGGCTTTATTTGAATATATCTCAGCTGGGTAAGTAAGGCTCACTGGCAGAAGTGTCTATCTGGTATACGTGTGTTGGAGGACATGCCTGACATTGATGGAGAACAGTTAGAGTTTCATCTTTCAATTCATTTAGATTTTTACAGCTCAGGTTAAGTTGCCCAACTTAATTTGCAATCATTTAAAGTAAGGGTTAAGTGAAGGTCACAGGCTACTTTAAATTAGACTGAAACCTCTGAAGTACTTGCATGCTTTGACCTTTTCGGTGTTTTCTGATTCCACTGACCAGCTGAGCTCTTTATAACACTGTTAACCTGTGAGAAATGTGTGGAATGGTCATCTCCCACAGTAAAGCAGGAAATTTTGAAAGGTTAAAGTAGTTGAGAATATTCTTGGCGAGAGCAGTTACGGAATCCCTCGGAACAGACTCTGTGTGTGTGTGTGTGAGGAGCTTCCTGCTCTGCAACTTTTGTGTTAGAAGTAAAGAGGAGAGGATGCAAAGCAGGGCTGTACGCAGCTGTAGGCAGGTTACCTAAGCTCAGACAGCTTTGGCTGGAGATTATCTCAGCACTCAGCTTGGTGGAGAGGGTGGTCCCTACTAACCAGTAGGGATCTGTGCTGTCTCAGAGCTCTAAAAATAATAATAATAATAATTAAAAAAAAATTACAGCAGTAACACCAAACTAGGGACTAATGTCTTTCCCAAACTTCATATGCAGAACCTGGGGAAATGAGAGGTTTCAACCTAACTGGAGCTAACAGCAAAGAGCACTGAGTGTGCAGTGGATGGGATATACTCTCTCACTTCAGCAGTGCTCAAAAAGTAAAATCCCTGTGATCCATACCCCATCTTTTTAATGCTCTGTTTTTTTTTTCTTTCTTTCTTTTTTTTTTTTCCTTTATGCTCCATCTCCAAGTTCTGCAGCTTTCTCTTCTGCCTTTAATATGGTAAAATGGAAAAGTCATAAAACCAGGCTGCCATGGTGAGCAAGGTTTCTGGTCCTCCCAGTATTGCATCTTCATGGCAGTGGCTGGTCCCACTTTCTTTGTGGAAAGTGCAAAGGACCCCCTTCCCTCAATTTCCTCCTAATCACTGGGTACAAGCTTGCTGTCAGATGCCCATTTGGATTTTGCTGATGCCACACATACCCAGAGAGGGGAAGAAGGGGATAGTTTGTTCTGAGAAACAAGAGGGGCATTATTTCATTGTGATACACTCCAAATATACAGAAAGGGTCAAAAGTCTCAGCTCTTGCTCTAGGATTTCTGACTGCTGCAGGCTAAGCCTCCAACTCTGAGATCTGCGTTAGAGAGCAGAGGGAAATCACACATCATTAAAAATTCAACTTGTCCAATACATTGGTCAGGGACTGACAGAGATTTTCCAGTCTGGAGCTCTCAGAAAAAAAAGAAAAAAAAAAGCAGGGTTGGAGGCAGAGCCCCCCGCCCTCCTGAGCATCCCTGCAAAGCGGCGTGGGTCACTCCAGCTTTCTCCATCCTGATGAAGCCAGGAAGAGAACAAAAATGTCATTTGCCTTTCCAGACCACCTTTCAGCGTGGCAGGGAAAGGGCTGGCGTTACACATGCTGATAGCGATAGTACATGATATGCAGTCAGCAGTTTGTTGCAATCAGAGCTTCTGCTGAGCACGTATAAAGCCTGCCCCTTTCCTGTTAATTGAATGTAAGCCCTTTGGTACTTTTCTCCCTTTGATCTCACTTCGAATGAGACATAAGGCTATTCAGGCAGAGGAACTGGGCGAGTACAATGCTCGCAGTAATCTGTGTCAGGATGAAGGGATGTTACGCAAGAGACTAGGAATGAGATGGAGTGTGATCTTTTTTTCCACATTTTCCAATCTAATCCCAAAGGGTGCTTTTTAATATTCACCGGATGGCGACTACAAAGCAGTAACACTGATGGACACAAAGTGAAAAAAATCGTGCAACAAACACATGTAAAAAAGCTCATTTGCACCAAAACACCCCTGCATCTCCACGGCAAGGACTACCTGCTTACAGGGGATATAAATGACTTTTTGAAGAAAATACACGTTACTGCATTCAGCATGCAGCATTGCTGCAGGATTTAAATACGATGAAGCATGGTGCTATAGAGAATTGCTGATCATATTGAAACCAAAAGGAGAAAAAACGCAAAATAAAAAAGATTAGAAGATAATTACTTCAATTCATTTGGTACCTGGAGCAATTACTGTTTGGAGTAGGGATGACTTGTAGGTGAAATAGTTAGGTCTGCGATAGAAACTGCAGACACAATGTTAATAGTTAAAATGTCACTGTTAAGCATCATTAAAAGAAAAACCCAGCTCCCTATCCTGGTTCAGTATTTTCTTCCACGATTACCACAGTGAGCACTTATATAACATGCTACATATTTCAAAGCAAGCTATAAAATTAGCTAGTAAGTACACGTAACGCCTCTTTGAAGAACTGCACCTTTCAGACGGTGTTAGGCATATTATAACATTCAATTTTTCAGATTTAGGGATCTAAAATTATGAAGCCAAAGAATCTGGTTTTGGAACCTATAAAAATGCCTATTTTCAATCTGAAAGGACATTCAAGCCAGTTATTATTTCATCATTAAAGTTCATTGGGATTTTTTTGAACACTGTTCCTAAAAGCTTAGAAAGAGAAAAACTGAAGAAAGAAGAAAACCTGAAGCACTTCAGCGTGCTTTCATTTTCTGGTTAAAAATTAAACAAGAAAAAGTTATGCAGAACAGTTAAAAAGCCCGTGTGAATCTTAAAATAACAAAAGGGCATTTTCAGCCAGCTCTGACTGGAGCTGAGGATGTACAGAACAAGAGTAGCAATTCATACGTGCTGCAAATCCTCATGCTGAACAAAAACCTGTTTCAGCACCTGCAATCACCTGTGTTATGTCCCCTTTTTTTGCTCTCTTGGTGCCCAGGACTTTTCCCCTCTGTCTCCTCCTGGTTTGCCGGGAGGAGGCTGGATGCTCTCTGGTCACATTGCTGCTTTTCCCAAGTTCCACACCCGCTGCAGTGATTCGGGCCACCCAAGCCAGGAACATCCACTGAGCTCACAGCACCAATGCATTTGGTTTCATGGGGCTCTCCCACCTACACTGAGTCATCCCCTCCATGCTGATGCGCAGCAAAAGCCACCTACATGCTGCAAGTCCCCAGCCTCCCTTTAGGGGACAGAGCTTCCCGATGGCTGGTTTGATTGTCTGTTTTCAAAATATAATCACATGTGTATATTAAAAATAGCATCACGCTGACTTGCTTCCTGTGAAAACAAGTTCCAGTGCTAGCAAACTAAACATAATTTTAAACGTTATCATCCGACTAATCGTGTTTTACCTCCGTTGCTATTCCATTTCAGTCCGTATAATTTCTCTGGTATGAACCTGGGTCAGTTTTGCATATGTCCAATCTATTTTATATATACATGCTCACTCTACTTGCACACTCAGATGGCAGACATATGCCTCTTCTCGTTTGGGCAGGCCATAGTGTTATTAAAATGGAAATGTGCAGGCTTTGGGATCCAACTGCAACATATGTTTAAAAATGAAAGATAATTCTTTACTTGTAACTACCAGAAGAACTTGGAGCTTTTGACTCCATGTATAATTACCATGAGACCTTAACAGCTTAATTCACTAGGTAATTACATGGTTATTTTTTGTTCTATAAAAGGTAAAGAGGTAACATTTAATTTAAAGGGTGCTGCATAATCCTGTAATTACTCAGTAATTTCCGTGTCGTCACACAATAAAAGCAGGGGCCTTTCCATGGCCCAGATATGACATGAAGAAAAGTCAAATTCTATTCAGCACTGTCAGGAAAACCAGGGAATTTCTTTGCCTTCTTGAGATGTGAAGTTGAGGGACTGAGAAGTTGAGAAAAGGAAAGACGTGGGCCTTCAGTGCAGCGACAGCAGTTTGCAAACACGAAACTTCCCTCCTGGGTCAGCACCATCTCTCACCCTCCAGCTTTGCAGAACCAGCATCCCCCTGGGCTCAGGCCCCCCACGCCTCTCTTTCCTTGCTTCATGTCAATACACAGCCCATGTGTTTGGGTATTTTTTCCTCCTAGCAGGAGGAAACCCTGTGATATGTTTTTTTGTTTGTTTGTTTGTTTCTATTACTGGCTTATTATTGTTTCTATTGCCCAACAGCTAGTTTGGTTGTGAGGATAATTTCTCCAGGTCTCGTTGTAATGGAGCAGTAGTGACTGCAAGAAAGATGGCAATTTCTGCCAGAAACAAGCCCATTTATATTCACTTACATAACTTTGGCTGAGCTGCCCATCACTTGCTGCTCCAATGTCCTGACCTGGAAGCAATCATGTTGCTAAAATGTCAGGGAGGACATTTCTGACCGTGCTGCACGTGTCCTTGCTCCTGCCACGCTGCTTGCAGGTCCACTCTTCTCTTGCTCCACTAGCACAGCAGTCAGGGCTTCCTTCACGGTGTCTTAACACGTTATACTGGCCTTTCCACTTCATCTACAGATTTAACTACTGTGTCTCATCAAATTGCGTTTCGTAAATATACATACCCTATTTACCCAGAAAAGATCAGCCGGAGAGTCTGGTTGCAACTGCTTGCACCCAGGCCTCACTCTCCCCTGAAAATTACGCCGTGTTCAAAAACACCCTTTAAAATGACAAGATCTAGGCTTGAACAGTGCTAGGCACCTGCAGTTTCCATCATCTTCAAAGGGCCATGCAGATACCCCATGCTCACATTCAAATGCAATGTGACATTGGCTCTCAGGCAGAGGCAGCATGAGAAAGTTCCTCTCCCTGAAGTCCCATGGGAGAATTCGTCCTGGGCTGAGCCCACAGCCAGGAGAGCAGCACACATTTATATAAATAAAATCAGCACCTGCAGTTCCTAACAATAAAATAACGAGCCTATTAATCTTCATGTTGCAAGGTATCAGTGGCTAACACCAGGAAATAATCTCCCCCAGCCTGGGACGGCAATGCGCAATTGCCTAGTTACAGTGGCATGCATCTCTTCCTTTCCCTGGACTGTATTTCCAGTCCCTTTTCCTCTCTGGTCGGTGTCATTGTTTCCATGCTGTCCTCTGAGCCACAGTGAGATCACGCATGCTGAGAGTGGGTACAGCACAGCAGCAAATGGGATTTCTAAGGTTTAGTACAGGGCTGTGGTGTATACACAGCTCTGATTAAAAAATATCTTTATTCTGCCCATATACTGCAGGCATCCACTCCCACCGCTCTTGACATGATAACCCATAAAAGCTGTGGTCTAATGCATTAATAATCCACGACTAAAGGTCCCAAAGTGCTCATTGACATTATAGCCATTAAGGTGCAGTGTGTCAATAACAATACATAGCACAAGAGCAGACACGCTGCCTGTGTGCGCGCATACCCTCTGCTGTTTAATCCTACGCTGTGTATTTCCGCTTTGCATCAGCTCCTCTTTGATCTTAGGGGACTAACATGACAAAAACCCCTTATGACTGCTACCGCGTGCATTTAACAAGGAAGAACAAGCGGCTTCAGCCCGGGAAGGACAGAGTGACTCTCAGCCTGCCGCCTCTCATACGTACAATAATTTATTGGGCTGATACTCTGACCACAACAGCGATCATCCACTGTTAATTTCGATGGCATTTTCTGTTAACACAGACAAAGCGGTGCCCTCATCTGGGATGCCAGCGCACCACAGAACTAGGCATCTTCCTCAGAAATAGATATTCCATGTAGGTCTATAAAAAGGAAAATTAATTGTGTCTACACACCCACACACTTTCTTAAAATACCACTAATATTTTCCATTTCTCCAATGGCTTTTATCCTAGAAGTTCAGAAAGCAGTTTGAAACATAAAGTCTGCAGGTATCACCCCCCGCTCCCTGAGAAGAGAGCCCTCTCTGTGGTACAATGCCTGGCAGCATCCCAGAGCCATCAGCAGGTCAGGACAGGGCATGAGGATGGGTCTGGTCATCTCTTAAACAACAGCTGATGAACAGCAGGCGATTTCAAAGAAGTGATGTGAAGGATCAGCTCCCATCAGATCATACAGCCTTTTAAAAAGACATCATTTTGGAAAGGAGCAGCTCTCCGTAGCATTTTCTAGACTCTGCAAGGGGACTTTGCCCCAGTGTGGACAAGCACCATGGTGGCTGGGCTACCATGCTGTGTGCCAGGAGCACAGCAGGGCAGGCAGAAGCCTCACTACAAACCCACTGGGTCACTGGGGCACCAGGATGCCAAAGTTCATCAGATTGTTGTTACTACTCCTCTTGCTTTTTCTTCCCCTCTGCTTAGAACTCTGGGCTCACTGGTTCTCCCAGTGGGGCATATAGATCCTGGCCCACATGCAGCTACAAGACAGCAACAGGGTGTCTTCTTCTCCCTCCCTGGAGGAAGCATCCTTCCCAAGGATGGGTGCAGTCGTGGACAGTGGTGGGGAGGAACAAGGAGGAGCAGAAACCAGAACAGTCCTGCTATTTGAAAAAATTGGTAAGTTAGTAAGGGGACTTCAGAGGGAAGTTGGGCAGCAGGGGATACCCCCATCACATTTAGTCTATAACTAGCTTTTACAGGGTACCTCAACCTTCCCAATGGGAAACGCTCAGGAAAAGAGGCAAGCATCTCAGACAGTGGACTAGAGACACCAGTGGCACTTGTAGATGACCCATCTCCAGCCTCAATGACTCCCTCTGGGATACAGGAGCCCAGCAGAGGTGTCACTGGTACCTTACTGGGCCAGAAGCTGCTGGGACATCTTTGGCTGCAGAGGCGAGTTCTCTAGGCCATTACTTCCCTGATGACCACTGAAAGGGGGACAGTGCAGAAGGAAGCTACCTTTTGCTCCCTCTGAGAATGCACTTGCAATCTGGGCTGCCAAGCCACAGCAAGCGCGGAAGCATTTGGGGTCTTGCTGGTTGGCTTCCCCTAACCCACCATTGGAGCAAAGGGAAAGCTGAGCTGATTTCCTGAAAGGGCCAGAGCAAATTACAGCTCTCTGCTATGCCCTGAAGTTGCAAGGAACGAGAAGCACATCATGTTGCTGACCTACAGCAGAAGAGAGTGACAGTGAAAGAGAGATCTGTTTGGCTGCCCCATGACACTGAATTTAAAAAAGAAAGATTGCTCAGTCCAACCAAGCGAGAAATCTTCTGCATTTTCCCAGAATATTTTTTCATGACTTGGTTAACCCTATGATTAACCCTAGGCCAGGCAGCAGAAGCTCTGCTCACAGGAGGAGGAGGAATGTGGAATATTGCTTATGTGATTTGCAGATAGAGAGAAGGCCAAGTGACAGGCACGCTGAAGTGAGCAGCCCACTTTTAGATTTAGGTGAATGACGGTACAATGTAGAAAGCCTGAACCAGACTTCCAGAAGTTGCAGTAAAGTTAGAGAACAACAACAGCTAGCAGAAAACTTCCTAGCTCCACCCATACAGGATGCCAGAAAGAGAAGAGGAAGAGAAAGGGCAGGGTTTTGAGGCAGAGGTAGTTCACTGTGTTGGAAGCAGGAACTATCAGGTGCAACTTACAGCATCTGGTCCTCATCCTGCACTTTTGCTGCAGCCGATGGTATTTTAAGCAGGTTGAGATAGATATAATCAGGATTGCAATCTGGCAACATGCATGTTTGCTATACGGAAGGCAGTCAAACTCTCATTTTGCACATCAGGGGAATAACTGACTCCCACAGGTAGAGCATCCTCCAAGAAGCATTGCTATTTCAACTTTCATGGGTCACTGCCAATCACTTCTGGACTTAGTGAGGTCTTCAGAAAACAGGGATTTTTAAAGTATTCTGCTCCCTAAAAGGCAGTAACAACAAAAAAGCTGAAGACTTGTGATTCTCTCTGCAGAACTGGAAACACAAATTTCAGCTGGGTCAGCCTCTGTCATGAGTTCTGCAAAACAGAGCCAAGACAAGGAACGGGAAACTGGTCATGCTGTGTGGAAGGAAACATACACTGGAAGCAATACAGTGTGTTTGCTTTTGAGTATTTCCAGGCCAGAAACCTAAAGCACAAGTAGCAATGCAATCCAAAGCAATCCTAAACAGGTGTTTTATGGCCATAGCATCCTTTTTGACATCGAGCAAGTTCATTGCGATGATTGCTGGAACTGACTGATGAGAGCTGGTTTCCCTTTGTGAGGTTTCTTGTTTCACTCCTCACACAGATGCCGATGCCAGCATGATGCTTTCTTTGAGGTCACACCAGAGGGTAAATTACTCAAGCCTTCTTGTGTTACACATGGGGGTGGGGGGAGAGATGTTGGTCAAAATTCTACAGTACAGCAATTTTTTTTTCTTTTCAAATTGTGGTGAAAACCTCATTTGACTCATCCCTTCCAACCCATTTCTGTGAACCAACCTCATCTGAGCACTGAGTTAATTAACCAGACACAGCTGGTCTGGCTTGCAGTGCCACTGCGGATACTTCAAATGGCAGTAATTTCTACAGGAAAAAAAGGATGCTGAATTTTGCTGAACACACACCTTTTTTTTGCCAGGTCACCTGATCCCAACATCACCATCTATAAGAATCTCTTGCTAGAGGAGTTTGGCACATGGACACTCAGCTGGTCACAATACCAAAGGATCTTGGACAACCTATGGCCATTGAAATACTCCATGGGGACATATCTTCACTGCTCTGGGTCTACGGCTGGTTTGAAAGCATTCACCCACAGAGAGGATGCAACTGGCTTCAGCTACACTCAATTATTTACATGCAAGGGGCGCTGCTGGGGTTTTCTCCATATACTTCAAAGCCTGGTAAATGTTTCTCCTTTACCTGTTTTCATAGATCCTGGGAAGACCGGAAAGATCTAAGCGTAGGTGCATCCCAGCTGTCTTAGGAAGCCCAGCAGGTGTGCTTTGGTCTAAGATCTGAATGTCTGTTCACATGCAACTTGAGCTGAATGCTCTCCTTGGTGTCCATGTTGCAGATGGCAAAGGTTACATATGCAACTCTAACATCAGAAATGCACAGAGAATAATTAGAGGCAGGATCTTTAGATGTTTTAACCATCACCTTTGTGCTCCATCTCCTGATGTCTGCTTGGCATAATGAGATTCTTTGATACGAGACTTCTTCCCTTCACCTGCAGTCATTCAGTTTTGGAAGCAAACCGTGGTCAAAATCCCCAAGTACTGGTCCAGCATCTATCCTTCCTGGGGCAAAGATGACAACACAACTAACTACAGTAGGAGCAAGAATGTGGTACGCTGCAGCCTTTGGCCCTAGTCTATCCTCCTCAGAGCTATCCAGTTACAGAGAAGCAAAGAAGAAAGAAGGTAGCAGCGCAGTCAGTCCTGGATAACTCAGCTTTCCCCATCTCATTTAGACCCTTTCCCATTATTTATTTTCATGTCAATTCCGCTGATGAATTACAAATGATGCAATCAGGGCCACTTGCATTTATGTCTGTTCCAATAACAGAGGTCACTGGTCATTCCCCTAGGGGACCCTGACCTCTGACTGCCCATCCTTATCTCTGACAGCTTTCTCCTTTCATGCGAGCTGATGCACTGCAATCATGCAGCTCTGCAGATCCAGCCAAGATATGCATCTCTCCCATCTCTCTCCAGTGCAACACTTTGGGGAGGCAGAAAGCACAGCAAGAGGAAGCTGAGATGGGAGCACACCAAACTGGATTTCCCAAACTGAAAATCCAGTGGAGGGAAGCCTTTTGTTTGAAAAGTGTCCCTGATTGCCAGGGATGCTATTCACAAGGACAGGGAGTAGAGCTCAAATGGCTAACTTCCCCACTACGAAGAACTGGTAGACTGTTTAGTACAACTATTTGCTATTCTTTCTGCATAGCACAAGACTGGTCACATGGAACTTTTTTTCCCTCTGTAGCTCCCTGACAGACCTTTTAAAACAGCAGAGTAAACTGAATAATCACCTGACCAACAAAGCAGGAAAGAAAATACTTTCCAGAATGAATTGAAGAAACTTTTTTTATGTGTGTGTGAATAGCAAAGGACCCCTTGAAGTTCAGCAAATCAGATCGGAGTGGTTTGATGGCATTTGTGCTACTGCAGCAACCTGGGGCTCCAGGCAAGAGAAAGGCTAAGTGGGGTGTGATGCATACCCTCCCCCCCCGCCCAGCTCTGGGTACCAGATGCAGCGTGGTACCATGCCATGAGCAATGGGAAGCTCCCTCTGCTGGCAGTCTGTCCCACTTTCCCTCCTACCCGTGCAGGAGAACAAACAACTTTTCTCCCAGAGGCTTTGGTAATAGAGGGATGCATCCAGAAACCTCTGCAATTAGTGTCCATCAATCATTTTCATCATCTGTTGGCGCTTTGCATCAGCAGACACGCTCCTACAGTTGCTGACAGGTCTGGCTGCAGCTCAGGTTGGGCAAGATGTGCCTATTACAAAAAATGTTGGTTTAGATAGGTTGGACTGGAGACACTGAGGTGCATGAGTTTACTATAAGACAGAGAGGGGGGTAGCTTGTATGCAGGGTGACATTGGGCATCTTTCCCGAGTGTTCAGGAGCACAGAAAAGCAGAGGAAGGAGGCTGGCATGTAGGGTGGAGAGGGTGAGGCAGAATCCCAGCTGCAGCTGGCGGCCAGGGCTGTGGCAGCACGCTGGCTGGCAGTGCCACAGAGCTTAGAGATTCAGGCAAACAGGATCAAAGTAATAGGAAGGGAATTTTATAGGCAACAATTTGATTGGATCTGAGCAGGGATTTATTCATGAAGATCTGGAAATCAAAACAAAACTGAACAGCTTTTTCATTACCCATCTAGCTCCCAGCAGTAACTCATGGCTCTGCAGAAAGCAAGTTTTGAGCTCTTTTATCAGCTTCTGTGAATTAAAGCAGACTGACAAAGGTCAGTGGCACAAAAACCAGATGGCTTCACCCAGTCTGGGAGAGCAGGCGACCTTAAACCTGAGCAGGACTTAATCCTCTGATGGTAGAAGCAATGCATTCAGTGTAACAGTGGTAGAGATCTGGACAGATTAAACAAGTGCTCTCTGATTCATAGGATGATCACATCCAGAGACCAGCTCTGGCCATCTCTGGAAAACTGGGGTTTGGCCCTGTGCTTCCCTGGAATTTTGCTGGGTTTACAGAACATGTTTTTGTAGTGCTGTAGCCTGCAAAGGGGCTGGCAAATGGGTACAAGTACAGGGCAACCTGAGCTCTTAGCTCATACACCCATTGGATTACTTAACACTCACTTAAAAATTGCCAGCCCTCCAGCAAACAACTTGACACTGCTGAATTTGCACAGTCTTGAGCACAGCAAAGTCAGAGCCCTGGTCTAAGGCCAGGTCATAACAACGAGTGTCAAGCTCAACAGGCAGTGAGGGGCTTCGTTTGGGCAGGCAGCCTCTGGCAGAGCTTGCTGTAACAGGCTGCCAGCCCAGCTGCCTCCCTGCCCAGGCTCTGCACTCACTGCTGCTGCATTAGCTTCTGCTGTCAGTGCAGAGGCTGGTGGTAAATTACCATCTGGGGATGGAGAGTAGTGCATTTAGGCAGAAACACCCTGTCCAAATCTCTGCCACAGGGGTTGCATCCTCCATCAGGGGAACGGTGGGCACCTTTGATTGCTGCAGCAGGTTTGCTCAGTAAATATGAGGTCAGAGCTCCTGTATTTGCCAGCACAAATCTCCACCTCTCTGAGCAATATACACCCTTAAAGTGAATCACACAGGGCTATGCACTTTATTTATTGAAAGTAGAGGGGGTGGGGAGGATCAGTGATTTTCTTTGAGGGAGAAGGAAAGGGCTGACAACCTTTTGCACAAAGTTGCAAAGCAAAAGCACTCACTTTGCCCTTGCTACGACAGCATCCATCCTACACCTGCACAAGTATTTGCAACCTGGGACCCCCAGCTCCCTCCTCCAGCCATCTCACAGCAGTGGGACTGCCAGTCCACAGGCTAGGCAATTAAATCACAGTACAAACTTACAAAGTGAGCATGCTCCCATGTCCCTGTTAAAAGGTATTAGCATCACCCAAGGAGGCTAGAAGGCTTTGAGGAGGGATCCTCACGGGGAAGGAAAATTGTGTCTTATTTAGGAAGGATGGAACTGAGTAGATGTGGTCAGTCAATGCAAAAAGCTTAACTTCAAACAATCATCATCACCACTACCAACTCCAAACATCAGGGTTTTCTTAGATGAAAAATGATACAGCTCATTTGGTGTCAATAAATCCAGCTCCTGAGTGGAAAAAAAACTTAAATATTTCAGCACTTTGGAACTGACTCATGCTGAGCTTGAAATTCTGAGGTTTGCAGCAAAAAACTCCAGCTATGCTTGAGCTTAATGAAAAGTACACAGACAGGATTCTTAGGAACTAAATTGGCTTCTGTAGCCACTGGGTTGGATTAACAGCATCGCCCCACACTTTCCTTTCTCTGCTACAGAAGCAAGTACTCCCCCGATCCTGATCTCTCACATGGAGATAACTTCAGACAACCTGGTGTCCCTCAGAGGGCAGCACATCCCAAAGGGAAGGGGATGTCTGGCTCCAACAGGCACTTCCCACACATAGGGAGTGCCTCTTTCCCTGAAACTCAGAAGTTTTCTCCACCAACTGACATGCCCAAGAGGATGTCCAGCCCTACCTTAACAGCATCCTGTTGTTCCACTGGTTTCACAGGGTGGAGAAGAGTGGGATGAGATAACTTTGTTTTTCCTTTGTCTCATGATTTTACAAACCGACTTCTCAGATGTAACAGGGGAAAGCAAGAGGGACAAGGGTCCAGAAGGCAAAATCAGAGTAGACAGATCAGATCAAACTGTGCTGAGGTCCCAAGGAGTGCTTGGAGCTGTTTCACTGATCAGGTTTATAATGAATTTTGTACTCTAGGGACCAGATGTTCCTCTCAGTTGCACTAAATTAACCTTTGACTTCATGGGGATTCTTTCAAGCAAAAAAAATCCTTTTGATAAAGCTAAACTTTCCTTTCCTGAGTCAGAACTTTTTGGATGGGAGAAAGACAGAGGCAGAAACAGGGTCTCTTACCTTGGTTCAGACAGGAAGGGAGGCAGCATGAGTCTGGATGGGACACAGGGATGAACTCAGATGGCACTGGAATGAGGGGAGATAAAGAAACAGTGGCATGAACAATGATGGGATTTGTAACACTGCACATTTCCCCTGCATTTCCTCTCATTTTTCCCCTTCCTCCTTGAAGGGTAGAGAAAGAACAAAAGATATGGGAGAGAAAAAAAAAGTTTGCCTTTGCTGCAAGAAAACAAAAAAAAAAAGGGGGGGTGGGGGGTAGAGAGCTTGCTGGAGAGCATCTCTTTCCTTCGGGCACTGAAGTGTTCTGACATCAAACCTTCTGTCCTCATTAAGAAGCCCTGTGTCTACCATTGTGACATCTTTATTCACACACCCCAAGACTTCAAAGCCTTCAGGAGATTTCCTTGGTGGATTTAACAAAAATATCAGGAGATGAAACAGAGCAAAAGGCAGCCTGGTGCATTCTTGTTTTAATTAGACCTTGGGTGGAGGAAGGGGGGGTGAGGAAGGAACAGAGCCATCAAGATGCACATTAAGGTGTGAATGCAAACACACACGCATGCAATCTTGATCATCAGGACTCAACTTTTCTTCTTTCACAAGCTTTTGGAATAGCAAACAGACCCTGAATCTCACAGCACTGATTTTTTCCAGCCTCAAAAATAGATCCACATTCAACTCAGGAATAAGAAGTGCTGCAGGTGAAATACATGTTTCAGCTCCCTAAACAAAAAGCTTGAAGTGTAACTAATAAGAGGTAAAATTAAGAAAGAACAGAAAAAAGGCACGGAGGGCAGAGAAAAGCTAAGTATTCACTAGCAATGAAAGGTGGATCTTGGAATAACTGTTCTGCTCTGCCTCTGAG
>VXAA01000406.1:1059051-1073976 GCA_013399115.1 Anseranas semipalmata
TCCCCGTTCCCCCCCCCCCCTTTTTTTTTTTGTTAAACAAACTTTTTCAGTGAATTTCCAAGCCACTTGTTTGACTTCTGAGTCATTGGTGCTACTTGAAATTTGCAGTGTGACCCACTTGAATATGTAGGTGATGCAGCTTGTTTGGTGGTCCCAATGGGGTGACAGTAACTCTGTGTTCTGATTTGAATCTGCTTGTAATTTCAAAATGTCTATACTTTTATATATATATATAAATTTATATATAGACAAATATTCTCTACACTTTTCTGAAATTGTCTTTTTTGGTTACCACCCCACCTAGCAAAAATCATTCACTTGAATGTTTGTATGGAGCTAGACCACAAAGAATTGCAGTGGAATTAATTTGCAACAGTTTTGAATGAATATTTATAAGCCTCTCCTCAGTATCTAGCCAGGTCTAGGACCAAGTTAGCTGCTTCTTGCAGAGCGCAAATATCAAATAATTAAAAATTCAATTAAAGAAAAAAGTTCTGCTCTCCTGTTGAGGTGGTCTTCGGCCATCTCTGGTGAGATCTGGGGGAACTCTCAAACTTCCCGATATCAGGTTTTCAAGTACTAAAGCCCAAATTTCACAGGGCATCTTTAACTGATTAAAAGCAGCATTGCTTCCAGCCCACGGGAGCAGGCTGGGGCCAGGAGGATGATAAAAGGGACACTGTTCTCTTCCTAGGTATTGTTAAGCATTTTCTGTGGCTATTCTGCTTATGGGAGCACCCATAGAGGCCACAAACCCCACTGGCACTGTGGGTTATCCCCACAGAGGACACAATTTCAGCATTTGAGCAAGATGACTGCCATCTGCAGAATCTAAGCAGCATTTTTAAGTAGTCAACAAAAAAATGTAGTAAAAGCTTTCCCTATCCCTGCCCCTGTGTCAGGGCACAATAATCTAGTCTCAATTAGAGCATTATTAACTAAGTCATACACCTGGCCCTACTCATTTACAGCTATTCCTGTTGACAATGGCACTGATTAGCAACTACAGCAATGGACTGGGTTGCTCTCTTCAGCATCCACTACCCTCCTCCAATTTATGTTTCACAGCAAGCTCTGCTTTGGATAGGAGGAGAGAAAGAATGAAATCTTTCCAGAAGCAAGATGAGTGTTAGGAGATACCAGCAGCATGGATGATTTGCCCCCCCCCCCCCCACAAACACACAAAGATCCACCCAGGGTCAGGGCAATAATTCCCCCAGCAGGCCTGAATTCTACTTAATTACAGAACCAGCTGATAACTAATAGAAATGAAGTGGATCCACATGCTTGCTCTCACTTGGTAGCCTGTGGCTGTGAGCCAGTAAGAAAAGTGGGGGTATTGATTTGATTATCTTGTTTGTCCACCTAGACTTGCTAGTTGCATCTGCTTTTCCCAGTTCAAATGAAGTGTTTTCCACTGATTAATTAATTTTAATTTGTTTTCACTTCAAGTGTTAGATTTGTTTTTTATTGACAAGCAAGTATCCATATTTGTAAGCCGCTACAATTAAGCAGTGTCCCTACGCTGCTAAAAGCTAACGCTCTCCTATTTTGCTAAAAGTACTTCATGTATTGACCAAAACCTCTTCTTTTGCCTGCATAGTTTCCAGAAAAGACCAAATTGCATCATACAATTACTAGTCTCCTCATGAATATATGCAGCCTACAAGGCTAGGAAAAGCCTCACCTCCATCCACACGCTCCCAGGCCATCTTTGCATCACTCCTCACCCTCTGCCACCTGAGGACCACATAGTCCCTAATGAGCTGCTTTTATAGGCAAGGAAGGGAGCAACACTAAGCCCGTTCCCTAGCATCCTGCACCACGAATCCCTGGTTCCTGCAAGTAGAGGCTGCCTTGCTCTCTTACACCCAAATGAAGCTGTAGTGAAGGACTGCAGGGGTTAAAGGCAGAAAAGAGGCTATTTTGAGAGTGCTAGATATTTTGCTCCTTTTTGAAAGCCAGACCTTGGGTTTATTTCAATTAGTGCCACAAATGCATTCATTCAGCCTAGTTCATTAGCAAGTTGTGTTCCATTCAGTCATTAAGAGCAAAGAAATATGAGTAATAAAATACCAGACTATCTGTATTTTGCCTAATACTCCTAAAACACATCAACAAGCCATAAATGCCAACAGGGCAAGGAAGCGCATAGTGGGAAGGGATTTATGTGCTCACGACACCCTTAGCTTCAAATTGCCACCTCACCAGAGAAAGAAGGGGCTGCTCCCTCCTGCTGCGGGTGCCGGTCAGTCAGCTGTGCCTGCTCCTCGGGGTGAGAGCAGGCTTCTCTGCAAAGTGGAGGCTGAGAGCAGCCGTAAAAATGCGACATCTTGCTCTGTTCTAGCAGTGTTTTATGGGGAGCTTTACAAAGAGAGGCGACAATATTTACCTTTCTGACAGCAGAGGGAAACTGAGGTAGGAGGAGATTCTGGGAATATCCCAGGGCAAGCTGGGATGAGAGGCAGGATGGGAACAGAAGTCACCTCGTTCACATCCCAGGAACCCACAACTCCTTGGGACTGATGGCAAAATGGGTGCTGTCAGTGAATAACCATCGCTCCCTCCACTTTCTGATTTACCCAGATATGTGCAAAGATGCACATATCCTACCATCTTTTCCCCAGTGACATTCCTGCATCCAGCCTCCCTGGACAGCTGAACGGGAAACAGCAACAGCAGACACCGTCATGGTGCTGGCTGAGGGCACTGTGCTCCCCGAAACTTTTCAGAGCCGTGCAAGTGATGAATTAGCTACTCAGTGAAAAGGAACAGAGCCAGAAATAGCTCTCAGCCAGCCATGGATATCATCAGCTCCCATCACAGTCAGGCAGGAATTGCTGGCCAGGTTTATCTCAGGATTATCGCTTTACCTGGGATTTTTAAATTGCCCCTGAACAGACATTCAGCCACGTGCAGGGAGCTGATCTCAGCTAGATGTCTCATTGGAGGTGTGGTACCTCTGCTGATGGCCCATGGTTTTGCTGGGCTCTCAGGTGATGTCTCATTGAGTGGAGCCCCCAGCCTTGTCCTGATCCGGCCGTGGTGCCCCCCGGCAGCAGGGCTTACTTTGGTGGGTTTTGGGAGATGGGCCAGGAGAATTAGAAAGTTAGAAGATGAGGTGAACAGCAGGGCACAGCAGAAGACATAAAGATTAATGGCAGGGACACAATCAAAAACAAAAGTTAAAATGGAAATGTTAATCATTTAAAAGAGGGTCTCAGTGGAATTACTTGCTTTATGGCTCAGAATGAAAAATAGAAGTGAGAAAGAGGGAGGAGAAGTCCCAATAAGAATAATTTAGTGCTTTGTGAAATGAGCTGCCTTTCTTTTTGGTAGTTCACTCTGGTGTCTTATCACTTACCCCGTGATTGACTGAGTCCTCTTTTTGCCTGCTCCTGCTAAATGGTGATTTGCCATCTGGTAGTCATAATTTCTTTTCTTTCCTTTATTTTTTTTTTCCCTATATTCTTTAGTAATTAGAAACTAAATTACTTTTTTTTTTTTTTTAGTGAAAAAAGAAACATGTCTAGCATATTAGTTACAGATGACAGTCAGTATGCGTGAGGCAGCGGGTAGATGGAAGGGGCTTGACTCCTGCCTCATTTGGACAGACCCCAGCCAACGTGCCAAGGGACGCCTCAGCTTTAGCACTGAGAGCTGCAGGCGCTGAGGTGAAGCACACAGCAAGAAATGAATTTACTGAGATGTGACAGTCCATATCTGAAGAAGAATGGCAAAGCTGCAGGTAGTGAAGGGCTGGTGGAGCATGATAGGAATGTGTGTCTGTGTGTGCAGGATATTGGATGGAAACAGCTGGTGTGTGTATCACAGGCTATCAGGCATTGAGCCTGGGGGCAGTGGTATTTGCTGTGCCTGGCCCTGTAGGAGGGTGATGTACCGATGCGGCTCACCAGTGAGGAGCACCCAGCCCCACAGAGGACCCATATTGGACTCCAGCTCCACATTGCCATCTCTGCCTGCACCAGCTATGGAGGGAGCCTCAAGCTTGCTGGATGCTGAGCAGCCTGCCCCAAACCTGCTGAGACTGACCTTGCCAATGCCTAATTGCAACCTCATCTCTCTTCTGCTCGCCGCCGGCCTCATCTCCGCAGCCTGCGCGCTCACCCGGGCTGCCACGCTCTCATTATATCTTTGTACAGCACCAACCCTCTCCGCTCTCATTTCAGTTGCATCCTCAAGGTGCTCCAGTAATTCAAGTGGTAAATAATAACAATAATAATGCAGAAGTCGGTTGAATTGAGCTTGATTGCTCCGTGGCTGAGTTTGGGCTTGATTGACTGAAAGCAGCTCATGCCCCCCCGGTTGTTATCCTGAGAGCCTCATTTTCTCAGAGCGTTGTCGCTCCTCATAGCCTCAAACTGATCGGGCCTTGAGGCCACTGCCAAAATGCAACCCAGTCATCCCCAGAAAGACCCCACTCCACAGCATGATATGAATTTACATTTTTGACACGTCATATAATGAGGCAAGAAAATGACAAAGAAAATATCCCACTTCTGTACGGTGCCAACAGAGCTGTGTTTTCTCTGGTTTTCTAGGCAGACTCACTGCTTTCTGAGAGGGAAGATGGTTTGTGGAGGCCCTGAGGAAGGATGTTTTTTTCTGGTTAAACTGGGTGCACCATGCATTTCCAGATATTTGAACTGGGCCCTGCCTACACCGCTTTTCTGATGGCAGTCAATATAAGGACTCATACATTAAGTTGTATATATGTGTGCATTAAGTTGGAAGGAAAGACAAACAGCCTCTAAAGCAGCAGAAGATGTAGTGAACACCCGTGCAACTGCTGGCCACCAGCCTCTCCCCCAGCCTGCTCCTGCAGGACCCATGCCCTGGCCCTGCCCTGACTCAGAGGCATCGGCAGAGCTGTCAGCGCCCTCCCTCCAAAACCAGGGCACAAGGCAGCTCCCAGAGACAGCCTTCATCCTTTCCTCATCGTCTCATGCCAGCCAAGCTCTGCTCTTGTGCACTTGTGCATGTCCCTACTGTTGGTTTGCACTGTGTTTTCAAGGGAGATGCCTATCTCAGAGGTGAGTGAAGGCATCTGGTGACATCTTCTTTTGAACCCAAGGAAGGCAAGGAGCAAATGATCTGTGAGAGGCAGAGGCTATGTTTTTCCTGGCTTAATATGGATGAATGAAGAAAAAGGAGGGAAAGAAAACAACTCATTTTCACTCTTTCTCTAAGCAACAGCCACTGTAGTGCTATAGCCAGGAGCATCCAAGAGAGACAGAAGGAATTCGAGTAACAAGAAAATGCTGCTGTACAGACCTAATTATAGTGATCGCACCTGTTAGAGAAAACAATAAGCAGCAAAATGAATAAACCTTCCTGGGACTCATTTTATCAATGAAGCATGACCATGTGAAAACTCCACAGAGAAAATCTACAAGGGAAGTATCAGTGTACTCAGACCTTCTCCTTTCTGACCTCGCATCCTATAATCAACAAAGTAGCCAAAGTAAACCATGTGTTCAACCACTGGTTGTATGTGACCATATGAAGATGTAAATGACCTGTTAATAGGATGCCATCTCAGTCTTGGTATTATCTCCCTGCCAGGGGCATTTACAGCCATATACACATGGTTGCAAACTTCTGGTGCTTGGGAAAGAACTGTGCACAGGTCTTCAAAACCTTGCAAAATTGGACAGTTATCCTAGGGATGGGTTGGGGTGGGGTAGCCTGGCAATTCTCCCCAGAGTCAGTGCATTGGTCAAAGATGCTGTTAAAATCCAGTTCCGTTTACGGTAGTAACACACTCTCTGGGACAATCCCAGCGTCACTAGGGGTAGTGTGGAAAGGACTGTCTTCTGCATGTTTTAAATCTGCCACCAAATCATTCTTATATCATGCAACATGATGAATAAGTACTCCTGCTCCACTGCCTTTTCACTACCCATAGTCCTGTAGACCTCATGACATCCCTCCCTCAGGATCTGCTTTCTGATCCACAGGATCCTACCCAGTCTTTCTCCTTCTGGAGCTGTTTCCTGCTGCTGGCCATCTTTGCTCCCACTCCCCTGTGCCTTTCCAAGCTCCCAATTACAGTTCCTCTGCACCGCTGAAGCACATCTAACACCGGGCTTTACATGCTTCTGAAGTTAAAGCAGACAAAGAGGATTAGCCTTTTTAAAGAGTTAATGCTGTTTTTTATTTCTTTTTTTTCTTTTCTTTTCTTTTTTTTCTTTTTTTTTTTTTTTTTACATACACAGCTCCCTTCATCCAAAGATCTTAGAGAAGGGAAAGTATCATTAGCAGCGTCTTGTGGATGGGAAAATTGAAGCATGAGGAGATGAAATGAATTTGCTTATTGGATGATTATTCTTTTACTGGATTTGCCTTACATCTCATAGCCCACGTCCTGGGCCAGAGCCCCATTATACAACGTACAGTCCAGACAGAGGCAAAGCCAAAGAAACAAGGAATCCTATGATACTTAATCTCATTTCGTTTTTTCTTTTTCCAAGACCACTAGCATACACAAAAGGACAAAGAAACACCCCAAGCTTTGTAACAGGTCTGACTGACAGCCCTGGTGTCTACAGTCCTTGGGGCACTCACTGAATGCACTGAACAATGACGCCTCCAAAATATTGACCCAACAGCATGTCTCAGCCCTGACTCAGGAAGGGAAAGATGAATGCACCATTTGATGACTGTCACCATTGAAAATCACACTGTGTTAGTGACAGCTGGAACAAGAGAGCTCTTAAGAGTCACTTGGTGATGCAAGCTTTGAGTTACCAGCTCCCAGGAGCTGCCATCAAATTACTGCTTGAGTGAGTTTTCCTCCACTTCCCAGCCAAGTCTGACCTAGTAAGTAAAGGGCTCCCTAACTAATTAGTAATAACTTAAACCAAATCTAAAGGAAACTGGACAAATGACAATGAATAATTTATTGGATGAATTTTGCCTCTTTTACTGTTTGTGAATTTTCTATGCTTGTGGTGTTGATTTCTCCAGCTAATTGGTTGTTTGAAATTCTTTGCTGATGCAAATACTTCCTGGTCTGCTCTTTTCTTCAGGAGAAGTTCATTAAGAGTATCCCCAATTCAAAGGGGGCTGACTAGTTTTAATTAGTCACAGAGGCCACATGGCATAAATGCTTTCTGTGGGATGAATATATGTTTTTTTTTCAATTCAGTTACTGAAAGTATCATTTCAAAATATTGTTTCCATTCAAATGGATGTTTCTGTAAGCATTCCTTCTAGTAAATGTTCCTGTTGGCTATTCCTGCAAAGGAAACTCAAACAGATTCCTGAAGTCAGACAAAAGATACTGAAATAGAAAAGAACCAGCAAAAGATGTTCAAATGGAATGTGAAACAACTTACTTGTGGGGGGGAAATGTATGTATTCACGTATGTACACATGCACAGAAATTGGTCCTGCATGTGTGTTAGTTTAAAGAAATTTGCATTTGCCTATATTAAAAAGAAACCCAAAATGTTCAGAATTAAAAACATTTAAATAAACTCTGCCTCTATTCTAGGTGGCACTGCATTAGTATCCATGGTTTTGGCAAACAGGGTCTAGCGTATTCTCCAGAACATGTGCCAGCCAACACAATATTGATTTATGGTCCCAAGCCCTTCAGAAGGGCTGTCCTGAAGAAGAGATGAACTTAAGGCCTCTTCCAGCAGCAAGGGCATGAAACTATAAGCTGCTTGTATTGCAACATCTGTAACATACAGCAAGCAGCAAAGAGGTTCAGACATGGAGGAGGGAGGGTGAAAACAAGCCAACCAACCTGATAATGAAAAGCAGGCACTTGGCCTTGGTGTGGAGCATCTCAGATAAGTAGTTTAATTGCCAAGCTCTGGTGCTGGAGGGAGGGAAATCTAAGCTAAATTAAAAGATTAAGAAGATATTTTTTCATCTAGTGGCAAAATGGAAGATGTGGACGAGTCTGCTCAGGAGAAAATGAGCAGAAAGGAACTGTGAATGTTGTGAAAATATATCCATTAGACCTGCCTTATCGAAACGTGCTTTGCCAAGCATCCAGCCCTGCATCGCCATGGCAACATGGCCTCGTCAACAGAGAAGAAAGTGTTTTTGTCAGGATGGGCCCAAACACGTAAAAGCCATTTCGATTTGGGGGCAACACGATCTTCTTCAATCAATACTGCACACATAATAATGACTCCTGCCACTTTTTTCATAAATCTCCACTTTCTGCTTTCATTTCCTGTGGTTTGACATCACTGTGAACTGGAACCAGGTTTAAATTTCCAACAATTTTCAGCCCTGTCTGCCCTCATCTGCAACACACCATGCTTCACGCAGCAGCTTTCTCCTTTGTACGGCACCCGATGCACAATGCACGTACAGGTGGGATTAGCCTGGCCTGAACTGTGAGATGGGCTTGAGGAATCCCCTGGTGGCACCAACATAGACGTAACACCTGAAATTCTGGTCATGGCTGAGATGCAGGGCTGGCTGAACAGAGGATGGTGAATCTTTCTCTGTAGGCATTACCCGAGATGAGGTGCGAATCCAAATGCCCCCAACATCTTAACTCTTAAAGAAATTGTGGTGTCCTTTCTAAGGCATGGGTGTTAGCTCCTCTGTCCTCACCCTGTGAAGAAAAACCTTTTGTGTTCTCCATTTTTTCCCTCATTTCCAGTTAGAGATCTCTTTCTTCTTGACAGCCTGTTGGCAATGATGTTTGATCTATCCAAATAACCAGCTCAACGGTTCCACTACAGAAACCACCACGTGGCCAAAGGGATTTCTGTGTGTATATGAGAGTCTGCGCCTGTGTGTGTTGGGGAGAGATGGAATATGTAGGAGATTTAAATGCCTATCTCTATTTTTCATTTAAATTAGTGGGTATTAGGCATATAATCCAACATATTGCTTTTAAAATCTCAGCAGTAGCCTGCTGAATGCTTTGCTGTAAAAGTTACTAAAGAAATGTAAAACATCTTTTTTTTTTTTTTTTTTGTAATAACTGCAGTCTAACTAGATTTAAAGCAATGCCCTCTTTGTTTCTTTATGTTCTATTTTGCCATTTGTAGAGAGATTTTGAACATATTTAATCTCCAAAACCCCATTGAGAAGTGCGATTTGGTGCACAGAGGCAAAAACAATTCCATATTTGTGCTTTTCAGCTGATGCAGACAGAGGGAAGCTATTTCTCCAGACAGATTGTTGTTGCTTTTGAACGCTACATGAGGGTCAGCGATTCGGATCCTGCCTATTCCCTGGGGTCCTGGGTTGAGAAGGGGGGAGGATGGCATTTGGATACCAGTGTGTTTGATTCCCTGATGAGTTTTGCAGCCTTATGAGCACACTCTACACCTTAGTGTTGCACCATCCAACATTGTCCAGAGCTTGGAAGAAGAGAAGATAGGGAGGTGGGTTTAAATGATACTAATGCTAATAAATTAATTACTTGAATTTTGAAAGAGGGTTTCATTGAGAAAACACACAGTGTTTGCACATAAATTTACAAAGTCTGGGTTTGACTCATACCCAGCGAGACAGGATATTTCTCAGTGAGGGGTTTGTCATCACTGTAACTATACACAATCTGTACAAGTGTATACCACAGCAAGGCCTTGAATGAACTGCACTTGCTTCATCTACCTGGCACAGAAAGCAGAAGCCCCTTAGAAATGAGTCATGATACCACACTGCAGGCAATGATACAGAGTATGGGGTGCAAATAAGAATCTGCATATTCTCATTTATCTGTCTGTACGCCTAACCATCTACTAGATTGTCTGTCTAATCACTCGTCGTGGGTGCTTTGATATAGGCTGAGTGGTGGTGTCACCTGGAAGCTGTCAGAGCTGGGAGAGTGCTTGGCAGGTTGTGCTCCGAGCAAGGAGACACTCAGAAAATGCAAAGCAGGCTTGCTATTTTGGTCCCTTCATTCCTGACCAGAAATGTTGAGGGTCATTTCATAATCTGGATGACCTTCATTTTTGGTGACTGCAGAAATTGGTAAGAGGCCTGAGCAGGAGTCAGGCAGAGACACAGGTCTCCTGAGCAGCAGTTGTGGATGTAGACTCATCCTTTCCAACCACTGACAGAACAGTCCAGGACATGGCTCATGGGCTGGAAATCATGAGCTGATGGTATTTCTACAGTGGATTTCTCAGGATTTGTTAGGAGTCGATTTATTGCAAAGGTAATCTGTTCCTGCCCATTTAAAATGAACCAATTTACTGAAAATGACTCTGAAATACCATCTGATGGTGATACCAGGAAAAAAGCATCAGTTCTCCTCTTGGCATATCTTTGAATTGGACAGATGAGGATGGTGGCACCTTCCTTTTCATGTTTTCCCACATATATGCTGTTCCCCATCCCCAACTTCTTCTTCACCTGCTCTAGACAGGGGTAGCCCCTTTCCATTGAGGGATGGAACAGGTTTTTGACAATCAAAATGCTTTCTCACTTAGCACTGTGTCTTGATTGCTCAGCTCCCTTGGAAAAAGAGAGACATCTCCCTCTAAAAGAAGTACGATCATATTTATCCTTTAGAGTGGAAGTCAGTAAAACCCAAGGACTCTGACACAAGGGTGGTATGACAACTCTTACTTAAGCCATTACTTGCAATGAGCAGAGCTGCCCATGTCCATTAAAGGAGGTGGCACTCCTTGGACAATCCGATATTACAGCAAGATACATGTCTTGAAGACCTTAGATCTAAAAAAGATCAGTACTGGGCATGTGTGAATCATTAACACCTCAATGCTCCAAGTTGCTTCAAGCTTCCAAGACTGTAAAACAGAGAACACGTGCAAATGGCTCCATATTTGCCCATGTCCTGGATTTCCCCTAAAAAGAGTTAATGCTGTGGTACGTTATTCCTAAGCCAACGTTTACCCCATCATTAACCCAAATTCCTCCTCCACTGTTGTATACAGTGCTGCAATGACATTCTGAGGTCACAGGATGCAGCAAATTCAGTCCAGTCCTTATGGCTTTGAATTGGTCCCCGTCAGTCCCTCTCAACACAGATGAGCTTCACAGGGTTGGGGGAAGATACACCCTAAAATCACTGGAATCTGGAGGGATTGTTTTTTTTGTCTGCCTGCAATCAAGTCCAGAGATATTAATTAGCTGCTCTGCATATGCTTGGTTCATTGAGACAAAAGTTAAGGCAGCCTTTACCTGTTCAGTGAAAGCCATCCCGTTGGAATACTGATTAAAAAGGAGCAGGGTTGATAGGTGTAGATGAAGAGGAGGTAAGCCTATGAGCTGGACCACTGAGAGGGGAATCAAGACTCCAGGGTTTTATTTCTGCCACTAACTCTTTCAGCAGCTCGGAGAAAGTTTGCAAACCTGTCAGTGCCTCCATCTCCAAAATGAGATCTGCTCCAGAGTTGTGGTGTGGTGTTGTTTTTCTTTTTTCTTTAATGAGAATTAATTAATGTCTGAAAAGCACTTTGGGATCCCAGAATGAAAGGAGCAAAACAAATGCAAAGTATTCCATTGTTTTATTATCTCCCCTATAGACCGGGATGAAGGCACCTTGCCACTCACATAATTACTTCCCTGCAGCTGCAGCCTCTTAAGAAGTTAATGTATGCTGCATCTCCACATCTTGGTATGGAGAAAGACCCAGACCCTCCCACCCATCACTTGTCCCCTCCCCCCCATCCTTCCTCTCCCTTGCTCTCTGTTGCATTAATAGCAGAGATGGCATTAAAGTAACTTTATCTCTTTGGTGCACACATACACAAACTCAATGGTGGGTAGTGTTATGAGGCTTATTGCCGAGTGCGTAATGACTGCTTCTTTTTTGGATGAATGAATTCAGTGGGTGACAGGTATGTAATTCATGGCTTTGTAAAAAGCTTTGAGAGGAAGTGTATGAAATGTACTATATAAATGTCAATACACTGCACACTTTAAAGCCTGTGGGTTGAGTCATAGGGAGGGTAGGTTTAAGGGGGGGATCATAAATAGCAGAAGAACAGCTGGTTTCTCTGGGTAATGATGACTGAAGATCCGAGCAGTAGCTGCTTAAACACACCCACTCTGTGGAGGTACTTACATGGTCCTCTCTGCCGGCGTGTCTGAGCACCTCACGGCCTGCATCAGATTTATCTCCAGACAGGGAGGAGAACATCTCAGCTGCACTTGGGGAGAGGGGGTGCCCCCCTGGCGTCTGTGCGGGAGGGAAAGCTTGGGGAGAGAGGAACACCGTCCCCCTGAGCACCCCAAGCACGGAGCATTGCCCCCCAAACACAGTACCCAGGCAGGTGCCTCCTGGGCTGGGCACTGGTGTGATCCTGCACCCTGCGCTGGCCCCCAGCTGCATGCCCAGCACTGTGCAATGTCCCCTTCTCCCCAGCACACGAGCCTGTGCTCTTACACAGAAAGAGCCCGGTCCTCAAGGGATGGGGACACTAGCCTCCGCCATGGGGACTGCAGATGGGGACGCGGTGGGGCTGTGCTCATTTTCCCCAAGTGTAATGTGCACCTTGGAAAATCAGGGCTGATGGAGCAGCCTTTGGTGAACGTGAAGGAATGGTATCGGTGCTAAGGTCTAATAAAATGTTCATGTTTCCAAGGCTGAGAGCTTGCTGCAGCAGCCAGCTCTGCCATTAATTGTTTCCCTGTGGTATTTGTATTATATATATGGAGTTAGACCTAAGGGAATTAGGTACAAGGGCCTTTGGGACTCTTGATTCCCTTGCTTGCCATATAAAACCCCAGCCCCAATATTTAACACCAATTAACACCTTATCATGGCTAATACTTGCAAAATGCTTTTTTTGGGGGGAGACACATGGTGGGCAAGCCCTGTTTTGTACAGAAACAGGACTGAGTTATGTAAGAAAACTACCGGGAAAGGTAACAAGTTACCATACATCAGCCAATTCTGCAAAAACACAAAGTATTTCAAGTTAGCATATTCTTTTTATTACCTCTCTCCCTGCAGGCTAAGCTAATTACACTGGCATGGAAGGAGAGCACACAAGAGAGAGATTGCAAGAGCCTTTCTCCAGATGCTTTGTGAGAAAAGCCAGGCAAAACCTCCAGCTTTGCTCATCAAGGTGTGTCTGTCCAGTCTAATCTGGAGAGAGGATTCCTCGCCACGCTGGCTCAGCAAGCACATCCCCACCTCTGTGCCGCACCTCGTGCAGCGCCGGGCACAGCATGTGCCAGCCCTCACCCAGCCCGTGGGATGCTGTAACCCTGCCACTGTGGTGCTGCCTCTGCCCATGGCTTCCTGCAATGGGATCGTGGTCTGCTGCACCCCGAGCCAATGTCTGCAATTAAACCTGGAGAAATAGTGCCCTGGCTTTTATGAACAACTCCACAAGCAGCAAAGGAGAAATGGGGAGAGAGAAGATTTATTTAGTTTCTCGAGGAACTGGGTGTGTTAAATGTTGTGACTTTTTAAGGCTCACTGCAACAGTGGCCATAAACAATGTATAGTTGTAGAAACTAACTAAACAAAAGTCTCTAAATCCCAACCGGAGGAGTAAGAGCTCAGGACTTGGCAAGTGCTTCTCTTCTTTACAATGCAAAGAGTGAAAAACTGGACTTGTTCTGCTGAAATCTCTGCTCTTCTTGCAGGACAGCATTGCCTCAGGTGCATGACAGGCAGCAGGGTGCATTCTTATGGTGCGGACACAGACTCCACTGCTTCAGTGAGCCTCATGGGACCCCACATGGGGGGCGGTTCTGCAAAAGCAGGAGCTGAGGCATGGAGAGACTGCAATGGACAGTCATGGGAACATTTAGACCTTTGAGTCTCGCATCAGGGTGACTTTAGGCACTGGACTTGAGAAAGCAAATGAAAACCTATAATGTGTACCATGGTGCCTTGGGGTTGGGTACTGCACACAGCTAGAGCAGCTAGTGCATGGGTTCACTGAGCACCTCAAGGACATCTCAGCTCGTAGCCACCCAGCTCAAGGAGGAGGACTGAGCCACCAAAGCTGGCCATGACCCCGAGAAAAGCCAAGCAAGACAGACTGCGTTGTACCATGTTGGGGTGATGGAGCACAGGGAGCATGCTGGGGACAGCTGCCAGCAGTCAGGGTTAAAGGCAGCGTGTATGTGCCACCTCCCCGCAGTCTTATCCAGGCAGACCACAGCAGCTTATTACTGCTATCCATCTCTGTCATTAGTCCAAGTGACAGAGGTCAATGTGTTGGATCGAAAGGCTTTCAGCACGCCAGTGACCCAAGGCGGGAGAGGGGGGAGACAAAATGGTGCTAAGTGATGGAATTTCTAGGATTTTCCCTCTTTCTAATTTTCCTTTTTTTTTTTTTTTTTTTTTTTTTTTTTTTTTTTATAAAGGGAGCAGCATGTTCAAACTGATTCTAGAATCACTATTAGCATGGTGGGAGCTGAACGTCATGCCCAGAGATGTCAGCCCCGGTCTCTGTGTGCTGCACCCACCTCTAATGCACTGCCCACCCACAGCTCCTCATCGCCCAACCCCTCCTGCACACACGTCAGGTGCAGCTCCCTCAGGGGGCACCCGGCCCAAAGTTTTGTTTCCTCCTGGGTTCAGTTTGTGGCCCGGTGCTTTATTTACTGCTCTCTTACTCCTGCACTTAATGCCAGTTATAAATTTCCTCATGGGCTTTTTCCCTACAGTACTCCTCACCTTAGTATCTGAGTGCCTCTCAAAGATTAAATCATCTTCTTACATTTGTGTGTGTCTTTAGAGAGGCTGCAGGGAGAGCTCCCAGTGTGGGATACATCCAGGGAGAGGCTGAGCACCATTTTCTTTCTTCTGACTTAGAGATGCTGAGTAATGCAGGGAATCAGATTTTAAGAGGCATTGCATTTTTTGCTTTACCTGCACTCAGCATCCTCCTTGGCTATGAATGAATATATAATTTGGGGAGAACAAATGAGTGCAATCTTGTTCCATGAATCTTTATTCTGCCCTATTCTTTATGAATCTTTATTCTG
>VXAA01000406.1:1074005-1087800 GCA_013399115.1 Anseranas semipalmata
TCTTTATATATATATATATGTATACTGCTTTCTTTCTTTTCCTCCTGTCTTCTTTTTTCCACTTTTTTTTTTTTTAATCTTTCTTTTCTTCTGCTGCCCTCCCAGCTTTTCATTACTGTCATCTTTTTTCCCAGCCACTGAACCCTTGATGTTGTTCTAATTGACAGACGGGGTTTAAAAGCACATTCAAAAGCGCCTGTCTTTTTAAATAGACTCCTGTCTCATCAAAAGATGTACAGCAACATTCCATTAGAGCACATCATTTGAAAATAGATTGGGCTTTTAGCAACTGCACTCGTATTTTTATAGTTAGGCTGTTCTGCTGGGATCTTCCCTCCTCCTTGCTAGCCCCCAGCATCTCCCATTTTGGGGTGGGCAGGGGGAAAAGATACCTTAAAGAGAGATTAATTAATGTTTTGTTTTGTTTGGGATTTCTCCTCTCCGTAACTCTCAAGTGCTTGTTCAGCCTGTTCATTTCTTACAGCCATGGTTTTGGAGAAAGTTTTGGAATAAAAATGGGGACAGAAAATGCATATGTGCTGATGTGAGTGAGGACACAGCTGAAAAGCAGAGAAAAAATGGCTCCTGTTGCACTGCATTTTCTGGTGTTTTACGAAAGGGGATTCAGTCATGGCTTTCCCACCCAATTTGTACACAGGGCATTGAGATCCTGTTCTGCACTAAAGCAGACCAGGAAGCAGCCACTGAGGGATGGACCTGCCCCCAGGCATGTCCACACTCCTCTCTTCTCCTTCCTGGCCATAAAACGTGGTTTGGTCAAAGTGATCAGTGGAGGTTTTGCTGCTGGCGAGGGCAATGGCTGGCTGGGCCAGGCACATCCCCCACAGAAGGTGGCAGAAACTCAGAGGGTGTCTGACTCTGGAAGGAATGCACTTGTAGTAAATATCTTGAACCTCCATTCTCTCAAACCCCTGCTGAGGGAAACAGAAATGGCCAGTTCTCTCTTGCAGCTCAGATGTATGCATAGATATTTATTTACTCTCCCTTCAATGACCCAAACATCTCTCCTCATACAGACTGTCCTTCCAGCCAATCTGTTCACAGCTCCTCGATATTTCACACAGATCTGTCAAAGGAAAACATCGTTCACCTTAGGGGCTGAGCTGTCTTCTCCTTTCCAAGCTTAGGGAGGCAAACACATTCCTGCTCTAAACCCAGCATTGATCAGTAGCTGGGACTTAATCATCCCCAATCTCCACTCCCCTCCCCAACTCATTGTCTCTTGCTATGCCACTATTAAGTCCAAGAGAGAGACAACGGGTACACTTTCCAACCCCCTTGAAGCAAGAGCTCAATGCTTCTTTTTTGTTTTCCATGTTCCAGTTTCATGTGTAATAGTGATAATCTCTGTCACTTTGTTGCATCCTCACAATAAATGGCTTCTCAGATTGATTAAAACCTCTCTGCTTGGCTCAGGCTGTGCATCGATTTTAGCTGCTGCTCCTTGCTTTGTGTACAGCACATCATAGAAATCAGAGATGGAAAAGACCCATTAGGGATCAACTTGTTTGAGTCTTCCCACCTCCCCTTGGTTCCCTGGGGCCTGGCAGGAGATTGTTCATCACAATGCATTTGTGGCAACTTTTTCCAATCCATTTTCAAATGGCCCTGGGACCTTGCCTACCAGCCCTTCCCATGCAAGACCCAGCCACACCTAAATGTAACGCTGGCATTGGCAGGGAGGCTGGCTCCCTGGTTCCTGGCCCACAGAGTATCTCTCTGGAGCCCTCTAAATAAGGATGCTTCCCTGGGGCTTTCTCCTCTCAAAGGAAGACACAAACAAGCCAGGCTTTGAAGTTAATGGGTGTTTCTCTTACTCTCAAGCAGGATGCCTGGGTTCATATAAAGAGCATCCCCACCCTCCCTTTCCTTTTACACTAACCTTTTGAGGGCCAGTTTTCCTGCAGAGTTCAATGAGCGGATTCAGAGAGTTCATCGTTGTTGAAGATGAGACTGTTGACACCAATCCATCCTCTGAGCGTCAAATTCTCCAGAGCAATTCCTCTCTGGTGCTGTCTGATGGCAGATATTTCCATTGTCTGAATACTGAGAAACTCAAACTCCTTTAAGCCACTGGCTTAAAGGTTGTTCTATTTTCTATCTTCCAGCCTGACCCTCAGCCACTTGAGCAGGATGGACTTCTCAGAGGAGTCAAGAGGGAAGCAGAGAGTGCTATTGCTCTGTGCTGGCCATAACTTCTGATGCATACACAGATCTGAGACCTCCCTGCAGCCTGTTAATTTGTGGTGGGAACACTTTTACATACAGTGTGATAGGATAAAAAGTAACCATACAAAAGAAGTGAATAATCTCCTGCTGGTTTAGTTCCCTGAGGCAGCTCATGGTAGGGTTGGTGCTGTGCAGAGGAGAGGACTGCAGTGCGTGGCTGGGAGCAGGAGGTGCAGGTGGGACACCCAGCTGTTGGCTGCTCAATAAACCCTGTTTGTCTCAAAGGCAGGAAGAAGGGATAAGGCAGCTGGCAGACAACTTTTACACCTCCCTGTTCCCAAAAGTGTTGAGCAGCTCTTGGCTTGGCCAAGGATATTTTCCATTTCTATTGCCAGTAATGTGCAGAACAATGGAGAATCATCCCCTGTTTTCTGCATCTCTTTTGAAAAAATAAAGAGTTTCTCTAGACACATTAAATGGGCTGGATTCAGCCAGCACAATTTCCACCCAAGCTCCCATTATCTTGTGTTTCCCACCAGTCGGCTGTAAGCCTGCAAAGGCACCTAGCCAAAGAGAAATAGGCACTGGATGTGTCCACGTCAGGGTGGGGGACAGGTGTATTCTGCAGTGAAACCTACATCCCTGGCTGTCCACCCTGGGGACCTTCCAGAGGGAACGGTGGTCCCGCACAGCCTGGGACCCAGGTTTCCTTCCTAAGGACAGCAGAGTGCAGGGGTGATGGTGGCATCAGGCAGGCTTTGGATGCAGATTCAGGAGGTGGCTGGGGTCTGCCCAGGAGATCGGGCTCATGGAGAGCCACAGAGACGGAGATGGACGTGAGATAGAGAGGGGAAACAATTTCATTGGATGAACCAATTTGTCTGTGGAGCAGCAATTCCCCAGAGAGGCAAGGGGCTGTGGCCAGAGATAGCAGGCAAGCATTCTCCCAAGGCTATTTATTCATCTTGTTTCCAGGCTGATACTCAGACCTTCATGCTTGCTGTGCTTGTTGCCTTTCTGAAGTTGGCTCTAATAAAATCAGTGCTTGTGTGTGTGTGTGTTGAAATAGAAGAGAGGGAAAGCAGGGGGAGTGGGACAGTAACATTCCTGTGCTTTTCCGGGGGACACACTTTGTGTTTCACCTGCACACGTTGCCCTTCCTGTTGCAAAGCTTCTCTCTAAAATCCTGCCACACTGAACTGCTCAAAGCCCTAAGCACCGTAGCCAATTCTTGCACATGAAAACTACACTGCGATACCTGCTTTGACAAAGGTGGTAGACCTGAATGAATGGATGAATGTACACGAGCAGAATGAATTTACCAGGGACAGCTGCTGAACCAGCTCCATTCATTTCCAAAGCCTCTTTCTAGATGACAAAAAGGAAGATTTCTGTGCATTTGAGGAGGGGCTAGAAGTGCTTTTCCCTCCTCGGCTCCCCTGTGCTGGTGAGCTGCACATGAAAGAAGAGTGGACCCAGGAAAAATGTGGATTTGGCAGAGAATTCAGCAGAACTCCTCGCCCTTTGCTTCACTATGCCAGCATGAGAGCAAAACCTTTATCTCACTGTGCATGGGTTTATGTGTGTGCTGTGAAACCACTGTGTTTAGGTGCAGCCCTCTTAAAAGGTTTGAAGAAGTTTGGTAAAATTTCCTCAAGCCTTTCTTTCAGGCCATGTCTACATGGCTTAGTTAGGACTTGTGCTGTTGGCTAGTAACTTGTTTACTGATAATAGTCACAACACATAACTGCAGATTTTATAATTATTCTTATCATTTCAGAAACACCCACCCTGTTCACCATTAAATATTTCCACCTCTGGCTACACAAAAGGTTGCCACGAGGCTCAGTGCAATGGAAGGCAGTTAACTCACCAGTAAGAGGACTGAGCCAACCAGGCTGTGCAAGGTGGAAACAAGAGAGACTTTGGGGCGGATCAGCCATTGACAAAATGGGGTGGACACTTCTGGAAGCTGGTGGGAGCTGGGAATCATTTTTTTTACTGTTCTTTCTTCTCATTAGTGACAGGCCACACCCACATGAGAAAATTAATAAGTTAGACTGCATCTGGGAGGTAGGAGACTTGGTGGCTCTGTCAGTCACTGGCTGGCTATGTGACCTGGGGCACTCAGCCACAACACATTTCTCTTCTACTTCCCTATAAGAAAGGAGGCAGAGGGAGGCTATAAAGCATGTTGGGATCTTCAGATGAAAAACACTAACAAATCAGAGCTGGACTTGGTCTCTCTGATAATACATCAAGAATGATTACAGTTACTTCAAAGGTTTTCTACTCGTTCACAGACAATCTTAATTTTTGTTTTCCTTCTTTTTTTTGGCATTTGTCCAAAATAACTTTCTTTTTGATAGCACTGTTTCCTCCCAAGTAATTTTTCTAGCTTTGGTATTGTGTTTTCTTAAGTAAGTTAGAGAAAGAGAGAGAGAGAGAGAGAGAGAGAGAGAGAGAAAGAGAGAAAGAGAGAAAGAGAGAAAGAGAGAAAGAGAGAAAGAAAGAAAGAAAGAAAGAAAGAAAGAAAGAAAGAAAGAAAGAAAGAAAGAAAGAAAGAAAGAAAGAAAGAAAGAAAGAAAGAAAGAAAGAAAGAAAGAAAGAAAGAAAGAAAGAAAGAAAGAAAGAAAGAAAGAAAGAAAGAAAGAAAGAAAGAAAGAAAGAAAGAAAGAAAGAAAGAAAGAAAGAAAGAAAGAAAGAAAGAAAGAAAGAAAGAAAGAAAGAAAGAAAGAAAGAAAGAAAGAAAGAAAGAAAGAAAGAAAGAAAGAAAGAAAGAAAGAAAGAAAGAAAGAAAGAAAGAAAGAAAGAAAGAAAGAAAGAAAGAAAGAAAGAAAGAAAGAAAGAAAGAAAGAAAGAAAGAAAGAAAGAAAGAAAGAAAGAAAGAAAGAAAGAAAGAAAGAAAGAAAGAAAGAAAGAAAGAAAGAAAGAAAGAAAGAAAGAAAGAAAGAAAGAAAGAAAGAAAGAAAGAAAGAAAGAAAGAAAGAAAGAAAGAAAGAAAGAAAGAAAGAAAGAAAGAAAGAAAGAAAGAAAGAAAGAAAGAAAGAAAGAAAGAAAGAAAGAAAGAAAGAAAGAAAGAAAGAAAGAAAGAAAGAAAGAAAGAAAGAAAGAAATGCCATTGATACCTATCTGGCTCATTGGGAAAATTAGGAAATTCATTGCACATATTCCCTATCCCAAAGATATCATTGTTACTGATAGCAGTAGAGTTATTGTCTTTATTGGAAGCCTCTGATGTTACTTCTCTCCTGTTTCACTTAAAGTTTCCTTAGGAAGCCTTAGGTTGCCCTTCTCCCTCCAGCTCCTTAAGGGCTCTGGTCTCTGTTTCCCATTTTCCCCCATCCTTGTCCTTGTTGTTCTTACAATCTCAGGGACAAGAGACTAAGACATGCTCAGACCCAAATTTTAGATGTTTTAGCAGCTGAGCTACAAGACATTCCCACCAAAGGTTTTCACACTGAGATTTCTCTTACATTTTCCCGAATATGTGTGGATTTATATTCACATGTCCTTCCATCATCCTCCTGTCAAAATTTGAAATCTACCCTACAAAATCGTGAGGAATGTGAACCTGAGTTTGAGCCTAGTTTTAGGTTTGCAACCAAATCCACACTTCGTGTCAATGGCATTTATCTTTCTGTGGTGGACACCAAGCAGATAAATCAGCAAGGTCCCTTCCTAGGACTGAGCAGCATTAAACCTTTATGTCACTATGAGATCTTTAGGTAGACTGTGATATATATGAAGTGAGAAGTCTTGCTCCAACAGATTATATAGACATAGCCTGTAGAAAAAGATGTCGAAGGTCTGTATTTGATCTTTAGTAATAATTATAGAAGAGGACTTTGCTCCTAGCTGGACCTAGAGCTACTTTAATGAAATTCAGTTCATTACAGTTTAGATATGAAGTCCTATTGGAAGATCAAATTTTGCATATAACGCCCTAGTCTGACAGTAATGTATTTGCCATAAAGTTAAACCAAAAGGTTAAGGAAAAGCTCCCATTTCTAGGTAACTATACAGGCATAAAAATAATAATTTAGTAGGTTTGGACAGGATATTTTTTTTCTTTTTATTCACTTGGCTCTAAAGCAGCCTCAGCTTAAGAAATTAAATTTGACAGGCGATTAGTCCATAATGTGGTGCAATCACTTCAGGTATTTGAAGGAAAAATTGAAAACAGACTAGGTGTTTAACTTTGAAATGTCTGCCTCAGATGTGATGGGCAGGAATTTTAGTTTTTCGGCATGAAGAGCTAGGTGACTTGCAGAACAGGCTGATCTCATGCCCACAGGCAAGATAGGGTAGGTGAGGCCAGCTGTGAATATACAGCGGTAACCAGCATGGGCTTGCTTTTACCTACTGGGAAGTTTATTGCTATTCCATTGTTTGGTAAGGGAACTCACATTTTTGGGGGGGATAGAGCCTCTTCCTTTTGTTATTCTGAAGTAATTTGTTGTTCTTCCCCAAATGCCTCTCTTACAGCACAGAATCTGAGATGGGCACATGGGGAACTAGATTCTGAATTGTGGCTTATATAAGTGTGTTCCCAAATTGCTCCATTACAGCTTTGGAGTCTCCATCTGAACTCCTGTGCTTATGAATTAAAAAGGAAAGGCAAGCAGGTAGCTATGAAATGGTTTCAGGCTCACTTGCTAGGTGTCCTGCTGCTCTGGGGAAGGATTGCTCCGCTGGCTGTGAAATGCCCTTTCTCTGATGCAGAATCGGCACTGCAGGCTGCAGAGAGCAATCCGCCACACATCCCAGTCCCTCTTTTTCCCTCTGTCCCTCCTTTTCATGGGGAACCGACTTTTGCTCTGTTCTGTTTCCTGATGACCGTAATTGACAAAACACTTAGCCCCACAAGTATTTGTGAAAGGGAAAGTCCGTGCTGAGGAAGATGGGATGTTTTCTGGCATGGGGACTACAGCTGCTGCAGTGAAACGTCCCTGCACAGGAAGGACTGCTCACGGGACAGGGGGGAAATGGACATCCCGGAGCACCCAGCTCTCCTGCTGCACTCCTGGCCTGTTCTTAAAGGCTTTGGCTATGGACATTTGCCCTTAGGCTGGGAAGTCATGATTCAGATCTCAGATGAATCTTCCCAGCCTAACCAAAGGTATAGCCATGGAAGTGGCCCAGCTGTTTTCATGAAGTACAAGTTGGCCTGTTGGGAAGACCAGCCAGAGCTTTCCACTACAAAGGCTTTCCATGAAACAATATGAGGCTGTTTTCAAGGTAAAGTCATTTCTCAGCAGTGCCTCTGGGGCAGCCTGGGTTAGGGAAGCATTAAATGATATCCAGCACATGCGATACCCTTCGTCACATGGATGAAATCCATGAACTTGGAGAGAGCTCAACAGTAACAACATCTCTTATCTATTAACTGAGTGCAGCTTAGGTCTCTTATCTCTTCAGATGTTCAGGCCAAGCAGAAGCTGGACTGGGTCTTCACTTCTTAGAGTTTTCTGAGTTTCTTCTCTTTCTGGCTGGGAAACACCCAGGAAGGGAGAGAAGAGCTTTTTGCTGTGCTGGGACCAAGTCCAGGTAGCAGCAGCAGGGACTATTTTATGGCTTTCAGTTGAAAATCCTCCCTCCCTGCTCTGCTGCCTGTGCAACAGGCTAGAAGCAGCCTGCAGCCTCCATTGCCCTTCCAGAACATTGCACTGCTGTGCAAGGAATATTCTCCATCTATAGCATTAATTCCTGACTGCATAGAAAAGACACAGAGCATTTTGTGTTTGGTATAAATTGTTAACTTAGCAACAATCTGGATATAGTTAACAGCCTGGGATAAGTCAGGGTTTTTTTCTTCCCCTGCCAGCTTTCACTAGTAAACACTGATAACACTAAGGGCCTTTCTTATCATTTGTATTTTGACAAACCCATTTTGTGTGCTCCTCAAACACCACTTCTGAGTTGTTAACTCATCTCAGGCAGTCAATGCAACAACAGTAGGGAAAAGATAAACACTGATATTCACTGCTGAGGTAAATCCCCTCTGTCCCCTCATCTCCAGCCCTGCCAGGCACCAGCTCATCCCTCCAGCTCATCCCTTCGCAGGCGGCTCTTCGGTGAAGGACACAGAGGAAACCCAGCTGCAGGGTGTGCGTGGACACTTTCAGGGTGTGATCTTAGAGCTGCTCTTCTGCTGATCAGCTCCAAGAGGGATTGAAGAACTGCTCTCATCAGGCATAGTGGGATTAGACAGTCAAAGCCTTATTCTCCCCTGGTTGGACTGCTTGAGCAGAAATTCATCCCATGCATGGCACTACCACACCATGTGGCCAGCAGGAAGCAAGCTGCTGCCAAAAGACTTTGCACTGAGGAAGAGGAGGGAAGGAGGTACCCACCCAACACCTGAGTCCTAACCACCTCAAAGGGAAAGCATGAATTAACCTCATTTGCCAGCTGAACCTGTCCTAGGGTGCCCTTGCAGGGGACGTTGTACCTTGAGCAGATTGATGCTTCTATTAGACAGATGGGAAGTGAGGGGACAGTCTGATGAGCTCTTTAACTTTTACTGACTTCCCTACACCAATCTCTTAGCTATTTTAATTCCCTTTTGAAGGCAATAAAGGGAGGGCTTTTAGCTCACCAGGCTCATCTGAAATATCTCAGTGAAGTGACTGAAACTCTGTCTTAATATTCTCAGTGACTGCCGGTTCCAGTGGCTAGTTTCTGACTTTCATGGCTCTTGGGTTTCTTTCTTTTCAGTAAATGTGAGTGTGTGTTTCTCGGTTACTTTTTGTGTGCTTGTTTCTCCTCTAGCACAGCAGACAGACAGATGGCTGTGACTATTTTGCTAGGCCAAAGCATTCTTTGGCTGGATTCCCCAGATGAATAATGTGGTGATAACTTAGTGGTGTTTCCTTGCTACTCCAGTGCTGAGCAGGGAGGCAAAATAAGAGGGATATATCAAGGGGTAGAGGAAGGGGAAATTCAGATAATGGCAATGTAGGGGAAATATTAACAGCAAGGAAGACTTTTAGCAGGGTTTTTCTTTGAGAAACCTCAGCTGGACTCATCCTAGCTTCTTGGAAGTTTTAAAACAACAGTGAGAAAAAATACAACTCAGCAGACAAATGTGTCCAGACTTTTTTCCTTTCTTTTTAAAAATACCATTAAAAATGGGGAGTGCAAAAGCAGCTTAGAGCCAACATTTCAAAGGGGGTTGGGGGTGGAGAGAAATTGCTAGGTAAACAGGACAGTTTCTATTTTCCCCCTACCTCCAGCCTGTGTGCAAGGAAAGATAACAGCAGCAGGAGAAAGCAAATTCTGCCATGAAATTTAGCTCTTCTTTTTTTTCCTTGTAACAGGGAGAGAGGGAGAGACGGCATGTGCTTCTGAGGCGTCTCTGTCTTCTTTGAACCTTATCAACAGGGACTGTGCAATGCAGTTGCTCTTTCTCCCTCTCTTCTTCTAACTTTTGAAGCAAAACACTTACGTGCAAGGAATGTTGGAGCATCTGACAGCTGGGAAAAGAGAGGAGAAAACCAAGGAATAGGGAGGAGGGGGCTATTGGTTCCTCCCTGCCTCCCTCCTCCTTTTTTTTTTTCTTTTCTTTCCCTGTTTTCTTTCTTTGATTAAAGAAAGGAGGAAAGAAGAGAACAGTGTAGAGATGTCTTCCTCAGCCCTCCCTTAACAAGTCTCAAGAGCATGGCCTGTGTTGAGTCAAGCAGATTGTTAAGGGAGAATGGCTGTCAATGGGATCTCAAAGATGCAATTCTTTTTTTAGAAGTAAAGAAAAGAGAAAAGGCCTCTTGTCATGGCTGCTCGCTATTTATGAAATGTTTTGCCTGTGTGAGACCTACAGGGAATCTGGGAGTGTGCAGAATCTGTTGATCTCCCACATTCCCTTCAGAAGGGATCACTTGCAACATACCTTTGCAAATGGAGATGGTCCACATATGCATTACCAGTCACTGTATGTCAGGTTTATATTCTCTATTAATAGGCATTTGGATGGGTTCCTTAATCTGGCAGATGGGTGTGAAATAGGCAAGGATGGAGAGGCCAGGGTTTGCAGGAGAGCCATAGGATGTTGGCCACATCTGAGAGGCAGGCCAGAAATAGGTGTTTAGAGTAGGGGCTGAGCTTTGCTGAAAATCTGATCCAGCACTTCTACTAATGAAAGGATTGTTGGTATCTTGCACCATGCTTTCACTGTGCCCTGGCAGAGATCGAATGAGCTAGGCAGAGGTTCAAATAAAAATCCCAAACCTGGACTTGGAAGAAGCTTGGAGTCAGATCTGAGCTTTTGCAGATGGTCCCTCTATATATAATGAGGTCAGTCAAAACATCTGATCTCAATACCCTTGAATTTCTGGAGGGGGGCATGAATTTAAGCCCAGGAATATGGGATCATCTGGACTGTTCAGTGGTCTCTGCCAACTGCTTTTCTTTCCTGGCAGGCTTGATGGGTCCCAGCTGTACTGCTGAGTCTCCTTTAGAAGATGCTTTAGGTATAAACCTAAAGGAATAGAGCCTTTCTGGACACCTTCCTTTCCCCCAGGTGCTTTGTAATGCATGCATCATAAGCGTGAGGCAGGGGGAAGGATATAAAGAGGGGTTGACTTGTCTAGCATCCCTTATCTTAATGAGAAAGAAGAGGTGAGAAGCATTGAAAGGACCTCATTTCTAGAAGTCTGTGTGGAAACTGGGCAGTGGAAAGTGCATGCAGTTCAGCCACACTCAGGGTCACCAAAAATCCCAAACACAAGTTTTGTTCCCCTTTGTACCTGACAGCTCAGGAACTGCTACACAATAGTAACCAGGAAGGTGCAATAAGACTCAGGGTTAAATGAGGATTGTGCTTATGTGACCTGGGTGAAATCGCTGGCACCACTGGTCCTACAGGTCAGCTGCTACATGACAGCACTGAGCATCCAATCTAGTTTGTCAGTCACCTCCAAAAAGATGAAAAAATCTACTACTGTGCTTGCACTGCAGTTACTAGAGAGCAACATGTATATAGAATAGATAACACAAGGTAGGAGGAGCTTGGAAAAGGTGAGGAGTATTACTTCCACTAGAACAACACAGCCCTGGAAGATTGCAGCCCCCCCAGTGACTTAGGGGAGAAGGGGTGCTAACATCCAAGAAGGTGAAGGAGACACCCACCATCAGCAGGTTAGAGAAGGACACAGCATGGGTCTAAGGGGTTTGAAGATGGGTAGAAGACAAGCTTTGGAGCAAGGGAGTGGGGAGGTTGCTGAAGAGAGCCCTACCAGGCAATGTTTGCTGTGAGGGTACAAAAGCAGGTGGCTTCTCTTTCCTCAAAAAGGAGTGAGAAAAGTGTTTTCAATCCTTCAGTGGGTACTAGGATCCTGTTGGGTCATTTGGAGTCTATTTCTGGTATTGCTTATACTGCATCACAGCTTTCAGTCAATCTGTGTCCCCAAATGCTGCTCACAGAAAAAGGAATTCAAGAGCAGAGGGTGGTTGGTGTGACAGAGGGGGGGACACAGGCTGTGTGTCACATTCAGCTGCAAGGCAGAAATGGAGGGGGCAGGAATCGGGGAGAGGAAGATCCAATCAAATGAAGGTGTGTGGGGAGACCAGCTGTCCAGGATGGACAGGCTTGGACAACGCCAGCCTGAGCCCCAGACAGAAGCTAATCTCAGGTCAGCTTTCCAGAGAGCCCCATCTCTCCATTCTGCTTTTTTACCTGGCTCTGCCCCCCTTTGCAGATCTCCAATTACTGCTGTTTTAGTCTGCTGTTCAGGCAAATGCATCTGGACTCGGCCTTTGCTGCTAATGGCTTGCAGTAGCACAGATGGCTGCTGCTCCAACTGGTACTAATTGGGCTGGGGCCTCACTCAGCTGTTGTCCCAGCTCTCCCATGCTGCAGGCACTACCTCGAGACACAGAGCTTTTCACTGCATCCAAAACACCATCCTCAGAGCGGCAGCTTCCTGAGAGCCAGGGTGATTTGATGTCCATGCTTGCTTGGTCATTCCTGGAAGGCTTGCTCCTCCAGCCAGCAACAATGTTTATCTCCTTGGGAGCAGCCTCTTTCCAGCTATGAAAGAAAGATGAACTCCTCTCCCCATAGATCCCTGATTTCCCATTTCCCATAAGATCCCAGCCTGCTGTTTTGCAGGTGGTGGTAGTTTTGATTCTGTCATGACTTAATATTCACTCTATTTTCTGGGCTGTTCTTTTCCAGCAGGAGGCAACTAGCCAAAAAAAAAAAAAAGAGGAAAAAAAAAAAACGTCCAAGAGATGAACACCAGGATGGGGAATAAACAGGCTCAAGTAAAGAAAAACAGAGGTGCTAGAAATGTCTTTCAAAGGGGAAAACAGGTAGCAAAACCACCTACAGATAGATTTAGGATGGCAGCTAGGAGGTTCTGGTCATTCGATCCACCATGTTATAGCACCACCTCCTTTTCAAAAGATACAGTGAGGCCAAAGTCTTACAGAAGTGTTGAATAACTTGCTGCTTGCAGTAACAGGGGACTGGGGCTTGATGGTTCAGAAAGCCCTTTCCAAATAAAGTCTTCTGGAAATCAGCAGTGAGTTAGAAGGGTCCAAGAATATCTAACAGGGAGTACCTTTAGATCATATGAAATCCAGAAGGGCTTGGGATCCACCACATTTTGCAGGGCTTTCCAGAGCGTGGCTTTCCTCTGTGGAGCTTCAGCTGGGTAAATGCTGCAGTTTAACGTCGTGTTGCTTGGACGTCTGGCCGTGAGCCCGGCTGGCTTTTACCCGGACATAGGCTGGTTGCACAACAGACCATGTCCATTAAGGTGCACTTGGTATGTTTGCTAGCATGACAGCTGTGTCCTGCAGTCAGTATACCTAAAATAAAAGACTTTATAAGCCAGACATACTGTGTATTGTAAATTCAGCAGCACTCCAGGTGCGTTTAGGCAGGATGCATCTGTTAAGCCTGGTGCAGTGATTTAAAAAGATCACTAGATTTTGCTTGTGCTAAAACCCGTGTGTTCTTTTGCATTTTCTTTTGCCAGTAAGCCAAGTGCAACAGAAATAATGCTTGGGATCTTTTAATTGTTGTAACACATAATCTGTGTGCAAAAGTAACGTCCGTGACAGATATTCTCAGGAAGTGAAAGGGAAAGTACAAGGTCACCCCTGAAATGAATTGCCGCTAGTTGAGGAATCAAAACACTAAATTAATGTGACTCTAGGCCACTCAGAATGGCTGTGGATTTAGTAAAAAATAAATAAGGTAAAATTCCTCTAGGACAAATGGAGACCAAACATACCAGATCCAGTGTTACCCAGGACTGTGTATAACCTCGCTAATATTTACTTTGCTAGCAGCTGTGTGTAAAAACAGATACTTTCACAAGTATTTCAGAATCTGAACCCAGCTGATACCTTGGCATTTGTGGTGAAAATGGTTGTTTACAAGGAGAAATGTCCCCAGCTCTGCAAAAGGGAGACAAGTTTTCTGTCTGCAGAAAGTGTTGAAACAAGATACAGAAGCAAACACCAGGGACACTGTTCACTACACAAACAAGCTCCCTTTCCAACACCTTTGTGAAGATGTGGGAGAAGTAACACATGGCAACATGATTCATTACAATACTGCTTACTACAGTGCTTTTCCTTGGGAAAAAAAAAAAAA